>BGPR01018639.1:0-30534 GCA_013235015.1 Araneus ventricosus | reverse complement strand
AATAAAAAATGTTTCAAGTGCTATTGAGACTTTAAAATTTTTTTTTTGAAAGGCAAGAAAATACAGAACATTATTTATCATCTTTAACTGAAATGGAAAATTATGTTTTGCAAAAAGCACTTATGCAGAAAAGACAAACAACCATTTCTGATTTTTTCTTTAGAAAATAAATGTTTTGTAAGTCCACCCTTTATTTTCTACTTTAAAATCTGTTTTAGAAATATATTTTTAATTGACAAAATTTTATTTTTAAAATCAATGATAAAAAAAATGAGTTGAGTATTTAGTAGGAATCTCTTTACAAATCGCCTATATTTTACGGAACTGCTGAGCGTGCACGTGTACATTTTTTAATTATATCCACTATAGCGATCACTCGTTATAAATACCTTTTGCTGTGGGACGCAGAGGGTCGTTATAACGAGCGTTGACTGTATTAGCGAACGATGAAAGCTGATCACCTTATCAAAAAATATTTATTTTATGTACTTGAAATGCATAATTGTTTTATCTAATCTGTACTGGAATCATGAAATAATAAATTCGTGAGGGCACCAATGCAGGAGGAATGTTTACAACACCAAAAATATTCCACTCTGACTGGAAATCAAAATTTCGGTTGTAAACACGTCAGATTTGATGAAAACACGAGATGTTTACAACAAAATGAGTGCTGTTTTAGGAATGTTGTAAACTTTTGGTGTAAACACGCGTTTACAACTCCGGTGTAAACACGCGTTTACAACTCCGGTGTAAACGCGCCTTAAGAAGAAACAAAGTTTCAATTTTATCAAATATTAATGAAGGAAAATAAATTTCCCAACTCCTTCATCTCCCCCCCCCTATTTCATGCACGTACGCCTTATCTGGCTGAATTGGCATTTTTGTGACCTTGAATACCGGAACTAACTCGGGGAAAATGTCTCTCATTTTACTTTTCTTGTTCATCATCATTTTGGTAAAGTAATAATTTGAAATCGGCGAGCAATAAAGTGTTCAAAGATAAAAATAAAATAAAAAAAGAATTGCTTGTGAAAAGACGATTAAGAAGTAAATAAATCTGATCACTCCTTCGAAATACAACCATATAAATACTAATTTCTTAAGATAAGTATTTATTATAAAAAATCTAATTTGAAATATATCTGAACGACAAGGGATGACAATCGATCAGAACGTGAACTTCGGCTGGTACACCCCAATGAACTTCGAGGGGCTAGGATTAAGCAGAGACAATAATTCTTTTTTTTTTAATTTTAAGGTAGTGTAGAATTAAATTTGCTCCGATATGTTCGAAGTATTGTTTAAAAACTGAACTCTATACAGCTGGTAAAATAGTGTCAAACCGACAGTTGAAAAGACAGTTTTGAAATACTTGTATTTCTAACGCATGTCATTTGAAAACGACCGATTGCATAATATCAAGGAAGAATTATATTTGATCACACTTTACAAGACAGATCTTTGGGTAGCAGCATTCATGTGTGAGGGGATAAGGGATTTTTTAAAAATGAAATCGTAAGATTTAGTTTAGTAATTTGAATCAGAATCGCGTTATTATAGAATCTGGTAAGGCGGAATAGATAGGTAAGGCGGAATTCCTATTTTACCGCAAATAAACAAAAAGAAAACTCGTCCATAAAAGATAGAAATACTTAAAAGTACGTATTTGAAAACTTATGTTGGAAAAATAATTCCTGTGATTTTATGATGCATTTTTAAAAGCGTCCCGAAAAAGGACTCTGGGAATAAAGCTATTAGCAACTATTCAATGTGACGCGTGACTTTTCAAAATCTGTACGAAATGTCTACAACGGTGACTGCATTATTATCTGAGCCCCTTTTTTCCCCGAATGCGTATTATTTACGCAAGTCTTTGGTTTTATCTGTATTCACAAAATTACAATTTAATGCCTGTTTTATCAGTATTAATAACATGCAACTAAATGTCTGCTTTCGAAAAAGAATATCGAACGACGCGTTAGGTCGTGGCTGCGTCACAAACAAGTGTACATACAGACGAACCGTCGAGTTAAAACAGAGACTGCCCTTCTATCGCGGTCAATTATGATTTTGTGAAACACGGGAAAATACTCCGCGCTAGTTTAATTTTTAGATCAGTTTCATATTTTCCAGTCTTCAAGGGTTTTATACTATTAACCCCTTAACAGTGTAGTTTTTTTACTGTATATTTCCAACATCATAGGAAGTATGATGACATCTCCTTTACAAAACAATGCATTTAACTTTTTGACTTGCACAAAAAAGCAGAATATTTACTTCCTCTATGAAGCAACAAAATCGCACAAAAATAACATCGAATTCTCAAATGTTTCCTTTTCTTTTCCTCGTTGCCAGGCAACGTTTACGAAAAAAAATACTGTAGAGTTACCATTATATTTCTATTACTTTTTGATATATAATCGTGTCAAACGATTTTTTTATTTAATTTCTTTCTGAAAGTAATATTAGTCTTGAAGTGGATAATTTCACAAATTGTTTTTTATTAGTTACAAATCGTCTCACCAAGCAACACCACCCATCTCAATTTTTTTAAATATCAAAGAGGAAGAAAATCCTCGTTTTTCGCAGACAATAATGAATAATTCTAATTTTTTTCACATTTGGCAAGAACATGTGGTCTTATGTTTATATCGGATGTTAAGAAAATTTAGAAATATCCCTTTTTTGATTGCGAAAAATTCAGTATTTTCTTCTTTAAAATTTCAAAAAATTGAGATACGTGGTGTTGGTTTTTAGAGACGAAATTCAGTTTAGGCACTGGGTTATAAATAATTAGGGCTATTAAATAACCATTCATTTTTAAAAACAATTTCAACGATTATCACGTTTAAATGTATGAATAAACTAATATAGGAGAGAATCCGATTGGCGATTCAGTTTTCCCTAGCAGTTGCTGGGAATACTGGTTAGGTTAGGTTATATTAACGTCCCGTTTTGAAGCAACACGAGTCTATTTAGGGACGGACCTCGTAATTTTGAACCGCGGTCAGATGACGAGGACGACACCTGAGCTGGCACCCCCCTCTCCAAACTTCCGCGCCACACCAACGGGAGGACGTTTGGCCACTACGTATGATTTAGCGTGCAACAGGCCCCATACACGGCGGATCTTCAGTGGAATCGGGTTTCGAACCTGCGACCCTCCGGCCCCGAGGTCGAGACCTTACCACTAGGCCACCGCGGCCTCTGCTGGGAATACTGAATTATTGTTATATAGAGTATATTGTTGATCCAGTATGCAGTACGAACAGAAAAAGAAACAACATTTCTTTTGACGTTTTCTGTGATAAATCTGTTTTAAAAGCATCGATTTATTTGAATGTGGAGCACGGATGGATTAGAGATGATCAATATGATTTCATTCAGATTGAAAATGTTGACAATGTATTTTAAATTTAGTAAATTCAGCAAAAGGAAGAAAAGAAAATATTAGCCAGACACTTTTAAAAAACAACTTTCATAGAAGAAAGTTTTACAAAATTACAATGATTTTCGTTTTCTTTTGAAGGCCATTTCAACTTTACTTATGGATTCGCTGGTGGAAAAAAAATCATTAAGTTGAAACGGAAAACAAATTATATCTTCCAACGTTATTTCCCCCTTTTTAAAAAAATAAATGAAGAGTTAATAAAGAAGAAAAAAATCAATAAATGTAAACGATTATAGCGTTCTGTTTATATGTGAAGCACAGTTGTTTCAACAATGAAAACGAAAAATGGGAAATATTCAAATATTTTTTGAAATCATCACTAATTAATGAAAAAAGTAAAGAAACAAAATTTTGTATAAAATTCAAAATCATATAATATATCTTTTATTCATCCATACGTTTGTTATGAATGAAATAAAATAGCAAATCTATGTGAATAAAGCAGTGCTTTATGATTTAGCGAAAAACCTTTCTAAATTTATGAAGCAGAAATTTAAAAATGTTTGAAAATATAAAAATTATTTTTTAATTTAAGATTCTTTCTGATAATAAATATATATTAATACCAGATCAACAATTCTTATAAATGATTTTAAGTATCGTGTGGTAGAAACTTTATCACACAAATCAGCAACTTTATTCCATTTGTGTTTAATTTATATATAAATGTTTCAGAGGGGAAAAAAACATCTGTCATTTTTCAGCTGCTCCAAAAATTATACAGTCTCGAATAATTTATTTTACTTGGAAAAAATGATAATCTTTTTATCTTTCACATTGCCATGTTATGTTTATTAATCGTTTTACGAAAGGAAGTTGCATATTGCTTCCATAAGTCTATAACTAGTATCCCAATTCCTAACTTCTATCGTTTATATTTAAGAAATATTATAAAGAAATATTATAGAATGCACTTCGCTATTTGGAGGTTATTTTACGAAGAAATTCGCAAAATGTTCTTGGTTCCGAGGAAAAGTTCGCAAAATAGAGAAATTCGCAAAATAGAGGTTCGTTAAATAGAGGTCCGTCTGTATCTTTCATTAAAATATTGAGCATTTTTAAATATTAACTAACTTTTTTATTCATATGATACTTGAATTATAGCTATAATTTAACTTTTAAACAGTTAAATAAATATTTTCGTCCTAACTTTACGGAACCAGTTTGACCGGGAAAGAGAGAGCAGCCATTAATCTATTGAACGCATTAGGAAGATTGTCCGAAATTTGAAGTTCATTTCCCACTCGATCTGTAAAAGAATCGTACACCATTTATTAAGTATTCAAGATATTAAAAAAAAATTTTTATTTCAAATATTTTTAAGAGAATTATTATTCGGGCCCTGCATGCAAATCTAAATTAATAAATGTAACAAAATTTCAAAAATTTACTAATGAAAAAGGCCAACATGAATTTTTTTAATGATTAGAGTAACTATAGCTATTCTTCATTAACATTAAAACTGTATTCAACATTTTTTTTTTCTTTTTTGTAAATAATTTTTTAAATTTATCAATTTCAAATTAAATTAACACTTTATAGATAGTTAATTTAAAATATTAATCATTTTATGTAAAAAATAACTGTCAATCCATATGATACTCAATTTAAATAATATCTGCTTCCAGTAAAATAACATCTGCTTTCATTGAAGCCGAATCGTTTTCAGCGCGGGAAATAGTGTTAATGCAGACGAAAATATTGACAATTCGAAAATAGAAATCGTTTGCTTTTAAAAGAAGCTTTACGTCTTTTCTATCTGATCTTCATTGCGATCCCAATTGTTTGGACTTGCTTCTTGCTATTTATATTATTAAGAAAGTCCTTGTCTTTTATAGTTTGATCATTTCAAGATTTATCGTTTCAATTGAAAGTAAGTAAATTATTTTGCTATATATTTAAAGTGATGTTAAGATAGTTTTTTAATGTATAAATCAAAAATTTCTAGTTGTTATTTGGCTCATTAAATAATAAGGAATTTTTTACAAAAAAGAATATTTTCTCTTGTATGGGAAAAAACACACCGAATTGTATAGAATGGCTTATACTGTTATAAAAACTTTATCACGATGTTATCACGATATAAGTTAAATTAACCAAATATTGGTAAAAAATAGTTACAATACTAGATATAGCACTGACTTCATCTATTCATATTTTATCTTACAACGTCATCAGAAGTTGTTTTTATTTCATATGGTTTCCTGATATTCTTAGATGTTCTAATATTTACCTATTGCCTATATATCGTACCTGTTTCATATAATTTGTTAATAAAAGTTTGAAATTAGATTATGTTCAGATGTTTCATCTTTTTAATAATTTGCTTCTTTAGAAGTTCTTCTTATTTGATATGATTCATTAACATTTGTAGTGGTTTTTAACATTAAAATACTAGCCATTTTTCATATTATTGGTTATATATCCTGTTGAAGATGAAGTTCATCTTGAAATATATGCTCGCTTGTTGGCTCCTTATCTCATTTTATCTAAAGTAATGACAGAGTTCATATTAAGGGAAAAAATTAATGTACAAACAGTAATGGAGAGTTAAACCTTTTCGAAACATAACTAGAATAACTTCGACCGTGTCGATAAAATTTTATGATGCAAAGACAAAATTACTTGCAAAATTATATCTTGCCAGCAGAAGTTAGAATAACTTCTACCATTCAACGATAATATGTATGCTATCAATTATTTCTTATATTTTTCATGTAATTTGATATTAAGTGTTGTAACATAGACTTTATGTTTCCATACTTCATCTTTTAATAATTTTATTGAATAGGTGTTCTTATTTGATACGATTTATTTAAATTCAGAGATGTTCGAACTAATTTTGACCTCGGGGGCATTTTCTACATAATTTTTGAGCTATAGACCATTTCGTATATAAAAAAAACGCGTTTAGATGTACTCACGGAGAAAAAGAATCTTCTCTGTGGATGTACTAAAGGAAACGATCGGCATATACATACAAGGATATAGTTTACGGGCGAATAACGTAAAATCATTCTAATAAAAACAATTTTTCAATATTTCTGTTTAAAAAATCCAACCGGATGAAAGCTTATTTCAACTTAATTTAATTATTAGAATAAAAGCCAGTTTGATTTATGCGCATCAGATGTTTGGTTAGCGAATTTTCATTTACTGATAATAGTTAATCAAGCATTGATGATCAGATCTGTTTTGACATTTGCTTCGTGTTTTTGTATTTTATTGTGATGCTATTTTGGTCAATGTTTCCAGACTGTTGATCTGAATTTTTGTTTAAAAACTCGAATCACCCGCACTCGTAAAAGAAGTTTCAAATGCTCTGGAAAGATCTCGTAGATAAAATCAAATGAAAACTTTTGTTAAAAATGAAAATCCCTACGATCATTTTAGTTGAATCTTTTTGACTTTCTCGTTCATGAAGAGAAAACATTATAATCTCTAAAAATTCGACCTCCAGATGTTTATGAATCTCTCTTTCAGACCCGTTTCTTTAATCCTCCCCTCCTTCTTATTTCATAAGATTTATCAGCTGTCGTATGGAGTCTAACTTGTTTGGTCCCAAAATCCATTTTTCATGTAAATACTTCTATAAAATATAGTTTTCATATTATTATTGCTGGAAGTTTTCCCATTTTATCTTTTAACCCTTTGCACTCCGAAAAATAATAAGATGCATAATTATACACGTGTGAGTGTAAGGATTGATTTAGCTCTTTAGGGAGCCGAAAAGTATTGTTATTAAATTGTTTCGATTCTAAAAATTAATATGTGTGTTTTTGCTATTGTTTTTATAATAAGCGCTATCCAACAAGGATGTGTAAAAGATGCATTCACAATTTTGGAATTATGTCTGTGTGAAAACATCTCTAAAACGGTTAGAGCTAGAGGGATGAAATTTGGCATTAGATCTCGGTAATTGTAGGTTATAAATTGTAGGTTTCTATCATTATGGACAAAATCTGTCCACTGGAAGTCTGTCTGTCCGTGTTCATGTTAACACGATAACTCAAAAACCTAAATAGAAAGATGGAAAAAAATTGTTATACAGTTGATCATGAATGTAGGTCCATATCAAATTTTGGACGAAATCCGTCTAAGGATTGACTGTCTGCATAATCGCATGCTTGTGAACGCGACAACTCCTAAATTCAAGGACAGATATATAATCTGAGACATGTGGTCTTATCTTAATTGTAAATCTGTGTCCAGTTTTGGTTTCAGTCGGTTGGAAAGAAGGCGTTGAAATTGCATATTTGGTTTCTGCGCTATTTTATGACAAAAATAGAAGGCGCGACCGCTGGCGCGTTTTCCCCACCTGAGTTTTTGAATGGTGTCTGTTATTATCGCTTGGCACATTTCCCACGCCCACATTAGGGCGTATGAGAAAGTTTCAGGGAGACCACTTCCGCTGGCTTTTTGTTACGTTCGTTTCCCAACGTTAATTCCAGCTACAGCAAAGAAGCAGAATCCTTCTAGAATAGGTGTGTTGTACAGCCAAGATCGAGATGAAAAGGGGGAAAAAAATTGAAGGGAATCGCGATATATGTGTGAAGATTGTGATGTAGCTCTTTGTGTTGTTCCATGATTCAAACCCTTTCACACGGCCACGAATATATGCTGGTGGAATGATGTCAGAAAGAGTATTATTAATTTTTACTGTTTTGAAAAAACACTATAGTTTTGAAAGAGATTCAAACAAAATATTTGCTTCTAAGACATTTTATTCTATGTGGTGTTAATTTTTTAAAAGCAACGAGTATTCTCGGGATTTTAATATAATCTTTTTCAACATTCTTTTCAACTTTACCACAAAAATTAGATATGACTCTTTAATTTAGTTTGAAAATATTATATCTCCATTAATTATTACAAAAACAATTTTCGAATTATGTTTAGAAGAATAATTTTTTAGAAACTGTTATTTAATTTTCGATTTATTTTCCTTGCTTTATGGAAGAAAATTACAACATTTTTTCGTAAATGTGTGGACTCCAGATAAAACTCTTTATTTGCTACATCCAAACGCACTTAAAGTCGTTCCAAAACTAACAAATGCATTTTATTCTCATTTTTTAAAAAAAATAGATCTCTTCACTGCCTTTTCAAAGTGGATTGCATTTTAACTTTCTTTTACATTGTAAAAGCTAATCTTTACAAACTTAATATGCCCACTCAAAAGTTAAAAGATTAAATGAGTTCTGAAAATCACTGGAAAAGTTGGAACTGTTGTCACCAATTTCTACCAAGTATGTTGCGTTCATGATCTCCGAATCATGAAAATTATTCCTTCTTCATATCCCTGCATATGCATCCCATTGATGATTTCTGAAGCGCTACTCATCCTTTCATTATTAAAGCCTATTTACTCTGCTTAAAGATTTCATTGCTTAACAATAAAAGAAGAACTTTGACTAGAATCTTTTTATATGTTACGCTTTTGCTCATTTGACCCTTGTAACTATTTTATGTGTGAAAAAGTAATAAATTCGAAAATTTACTCCCCTCTAATCCCATTAGTCATACTTACAGTAAATAAATTTTCCTGGTATTTACAGAACCTAATGAAAGAATAAATATAGGGTTATAAAGTTTAAAATTTATAAACCTTGAAGAAAATTGATTTTAACCCTTTGCGGACAGATACAGCGTATAATGTGCGCCACAGTTCAACGATCTGGAGATTGAGATGTTGGAAATCCAGTTAACAAAGTGGATAGCGGCGGCTAAAATTCGGACACAAATTATTATCCATCCATTAAAACCCCTAATCTTATTACACTATTAAAAATCAAGTTTTATATAATTAAATACGCACAGAGGTGGAAAAAATAGGATGGCGTATAAAGTGCGCCAACCTGATCTGAGTGTTCTAAAAAGTTATCTATCCACAAATGGTTAAGGTTTGGTCTTTTAATTAATCATATAATAATTCGAATTTGAGTAATTAAATCAGACGAAATAATTGAGTGGAGCAATTAAATGCTGGGTAAAAGCTAATACTATTGATTAGATTAAAATTTTTGTGGAAATACACTGCAAGGCGCTAGTATGGTGTGTAAATTTAGAAAGGGGTGTCCCTGTCGAGATCCGTGCTTTTCATTTAAGTTTCTGCGTTGCAACTCAAGATGTTAATTAGAAGGCAAATTTAGATTCAAACGTACTGAAAAAAAATTAATTTAGCAGGAAAACGGTGATAATTTTGAAATGAAAGAGCTCTTGTTAAAAACGAGGGTTTGCACGTACTGCGGGTTTGACTGTACCCAGTGGCGGACTGGCCAGTTTGCCCGATGACAAGTGGGCCCCCTTAAACATATGCTGATATGCCCCCCCCCCAGGATATGTGTATGTGAAAGAGAGAGTAGGGTAAGTAAGTAAGTAAGACCAAAATTACAGTAAGCTACACACCCACCAAAAATTAAAATTCAATCATAAATTTGTTTTTGTATTTGGTATTTCTTACTTTCAATAATATATATAATACATGCATACTATAATTAGTAATTTGATTAGCGAAGCGAGGTCCTATTGTCACTGGACAGTTCGAGTGAAAACTGTCAGTAATTTACTGACTTGTCTAATGTTTGTCTAATATGCTCTTTCACGATCAAACGCGTTGTTCGATTTTCTTTGAATTTGGCATGTGATGTCTCTTTGATGTCGGCGAAAACGACCGTATGTGTAAAGAAGTGTTTTTACAACGATTTTAGCCAAACGAAACTCCATTCATAATGCCTCTAATAATAAGAAATTACATTTCATTATGATTTTGTTAATATTGAATAAAAACAGACATTTAATTGTAGTTTAATTAATGATAAAAGCAGAGACTTGCGCAAATAATTTCAATTCAGAAAATAAATGGCTAAACTTTTAAAGACAAATGAAGAGCAGATTTTTTTTTTTGGGGGGGGGAAGGGGCGAGGTCTACTGTTCACAGAACTACTAGTATATATAACATATTTTTAGATAATAATATATAATAATTTATATAGTATATCATGTCCATTTATTGATTTTAATTCATTTTATTTATAATATATATATATATATATATATATATATATATAGAAAAATATTTTTGATACGAGTGCCCCCCCCCCCCCCATTGACTGCTGGCAATCTCTATTTTCAGACCCAGTCGCCACTGACTATACCTAATCGCCAATTTACTCTTTTGAGCAATTAATCTTCCGATCGTAAACCGCGTGGCTTTGGCTTTGTTAAGTGCTTTTTGAATGTGGGAATTAAATAATTTTGCGTCCAGCATTAGTCCTAAGTATCTGTATTCGGATACCAAGGCTGGCCAAAAGTTTAGCGAATGAATCGGGACTGTGATGAAACAACGCATAACTGTAAAGACATTTAACTGATAAACGTATAAACGGTGCTTTACTTTAGTTAAAAATTGCAAAAAGAAAAAACAAAACAATCTTTACGATTTTTTTCACACCCATGTTTTCTGCAGGGGAGGAGGCACATCTTTTATACGAGGTGCCCACTATAATCTAGGCCCAACATCTAATTTCTAAGCCGTTAGAGGCAGCCAAAAATGTTCCTTCTGACGTAAACATAACCATTTTATGTTATTGGAGTCGATAAATGTACTGCTGAAAAAAAATTAAGTCGAAATTTTTATAAAGCCGCCCTGTTTGATTAGGCATAGTGCATCAGGAATATTTTACGAAATAACATTTTAAAGGGAAAAAAATTCTACTCTTCTATTACTAAAACTGATCGAGTTATGAAGCTTTGAATTTCCTCATTTTAGACGATTTCAACGGCTGCTTCGATGAAGAACCAGCAAGCAAAAAATCCGTTTCGTCGAGCCGGCCTTTTATTAGCTAAAATACTGAAATTAAAAGCTTCATAACTCTGTTGGTTTTGGTTACATGAAGAGTGGATTTTTCTGTTTAAAAATGTTATTTAACAAAATAATTTGGGACATTTAATCGGCATATTGAATCAGAAATGACTTTTTTGGTGGTACATACATTTTTTATTCTCATTTATGCGGAACTATTTTAAAAAGGCTGAGAAATCCTACTCTAAAAATACCAATAATTGGATGAACCCTGGATTCACAGGAATAATAAATAAGGATATATTTAGCCTCTAAAATTACTTTTTCCTCTTTGCAAAGCTACCTAAAGTTCTTAACCACTTTGAAAGATAATAAGATGTATAATTATACACGCGTGAATATAAGGATTGATTTAGCGCCTTAGGATGCTGAAAAATGTTATTAATTTGTTTCACTTAATAAAGATTAATTTGTGTTTTTGTCTATTGTATGGTTTTTATAATAAGCGCTATCCAACAAGAACCTGTAAAAGACAAATCATTCCGAATGTCGAGTCTGACTGGATACAAGAGTGCAAAGGTTCAACTTTTAGGTAAAACTAATCACTTCTAAAACCCAACTCGTAAAATGGATCTGTTCAATTTTGAAAAGAAACTCCTTAAACGAGGACAGTGATCAATAAAAGATAACGTGATGTTGAAATTCAATGTTCTGTAAAGTGCCGAGCCTACATATTGACAGACGGTAACGTCAAAAGAAATAAATCCAGGCACCGTAAAACCTATTCAAGCTATCAGAGTTTGAAAAAAAAATTTGCTTAATGATTTTATACTTTCTCGTATATGACGTATACAAAGAGAAAGTATTGTAATAGTCAAAAAATTCGAACTCGAGATTGTGACGAATCTCCACGTTTTATATACCTCCCCGAGTCCGAAAAACACTATTTTGGAATTATGTCTGTCTGTGAACACGATAACTCGAAAACTATTAGAGCTACGGGGAAGAAATTTGGTATGTGATCTTTACACATAATTTGTAGGTTTCCCTCAAATTTTGGACAAAATCCGCCTAAGGGAAGTCTGTCCGCGGTCATGTGAACACTACAACTCAAAAGAATAGCTAGATGGATAAAATTTGGTACACAGTTTTATCATTTTGAATATAGGTATCAAATGTTGGACCAAATCCGTCGAAGGGTCGATTGTCTGTCGGTCTGTATAATCTCATTTTAAGCGAATAACTTCTTAACAAACCTTTATTGTAAATTTGTGTCCAATTTTTGTGTCAAGTTAAAAAAGGCGTTCAAATTGCATAATTATTTTTTTAATCCGACTCTCCACACGCAAGCGTACTGGTAGCAATCTTTGTGCACTCGGAAACTATTGAGCGAATTACATCACTTTGTCCTTGAGCCGGCACAAGTGGAACCTAGCAGTGTGTGATAGATACGTTTTAATCGGTAGGCATCTCTTTGAATTTGATTCTTTACCTAAATATTTTACAATCACTATAATCTACAATGAAAAACCTTCCGATAGTCATTGGATTCTGGGTTACAGTAGGTTTGAATTTTTTTCATCCAAGCGAGGGGAGGGGAAACAGCAGCTTTTGGGGGAAGTACACGAGAAAGTTTAGGGGAGATCACTCCCGCTTGTTCCATCACGCAATTCACAGAAAAAATGCCAGCCAAAAAACGTTATCCTGCTAAATAAAGATACAATGCTTTGAAATATGTTAAAATACAAGTTAGAAATAAACTGAAAAGCTATACTGAATATTTATTTTTGCTTAGTCGAACGAGAACTATTAAATACCTTAGCTGATCCGTTGTCTGCACCAAGAGAGGACATTGAGTTGCGTTTGATTCTAATCAAAGTAATTGCGTAGTCTTAAAGAAATTTAATCTGCAATGCGACATGAAAAAAGTCCAATAGCATCTAATGGTTTCTGTGGAGGTCAAAAGGTTAAATATTCATATGACTTATTCGCAATTTCTCCATTTTATTGCACGCAGATATATAAAGAAAAAGCATCCTACAAAATTTTGTTTAACCCTAATGTCAGAGACTGACATTCTAGATGATCACATTTTACATTCTTGTGGATAGCGCTCATATATAAATCTATATTCATAAAAGGACGTTTGCGTGCATTTAATAACGGCAAACTTAGCTGTAAAAATAACTGCATCAACTGGAAACAGTGTAAACATTTTAAATCATAATATGTTGAAAGGTTTATTACAATTAGAAGTGATACGGAAATAAAATTGGCATCTTTCTGAAAGAGAATTTAAAATAGAAATATGTTTTAAAATAGCAATCCGAAAGTGTTGTGGAAAAATTTTAACACTAATTTCATGTTAAAATTTCTCAAAATCCTTTCTTGGGATCGAAACTTGCTAACCAGATTTAACACCGCCGAATGTTGTAGTCCCTAGGACCCAACGGTTGGAGTGTTTTGAACATTTTAATGTCACTGAATCGCAGTACGAAATTCAGCTGAAATGCTTCATTATTAAAAATGGCTTGGTTGAGTTGGATTTAATGAAGCCAGAGTTTTTATTCAGCCATTATGGGACACGATTCAATCATTTGCGGTCGATGCCGCCACAATGGCTGCATTCGAAGGTTTATCGTAGAAGTGGAAAAGTTGCCCGTCATTGTGGCGGCATCGCATTCGTTTGTAGAATGGAAAATTCTCAGAAGTTAAAATTTATGTTTCAAAGTGTATTATTACTATTAAACACAAATTCTGTGTACACATACATTGACTTTAAATCCCAGCGGAAACGTAACTGCCTAAATTTCTCCAGACCATGCTGAACTCCCCATCATCGACAAGGAATCTGCCGACAAGAGTGTTGATAGTGACTACGTATAACGGAGTCATATTTTTTGCTTTTAAAGTGTCAGCAATGCAGCGGCACTGTACTCAAAATCAAATCACTGTCTGGACAGAGAAATTAATAATATACAGTTTAATGTCAAATTCATTACAAAAAGACTCATTTTAGAAATAAAAGTTCGAAACTTGTTTTCAGGCAATATGGAAAAATTATAAAAGAAAAAACTATCTCCATTGCATACTAATTTGATGCGAGTCGAGTGCTGTTAATTTCAATATTTTTGCATAAATACATTGATAAAGAATTGCTAGAATATATATATATGCATTTAGTGTAATATAATTTTAGACATCAATTTCTTTAGAGTCCATGCTCACCCCACCAGTATACAAGCCCAATTGTTTGTAAATGTGTGGTTAAGGGTTGAAGCCAATTGCAGCGCTTTGATTATTAAAAGGCACTTAAAAATTTAATCAAGAGGTGGATCGAACCGATTAATATTTCGGATCCGGGGGGTTTAAATCATTTTTTCCGAATTAAAGTGAAATGAAGTTTCTGAAATTGCAACTGACCAACGTGCATTTGTTGCTAGGGTCCATGCAAGAAGGGTACGGGGCATCTAAATGCCGGAACATACATTAAAACTGGAAGAATGACGGAATATTTAATAAAGAAATATTTGCGGTTTCTTCTAAATAGCACCTGCAGAAGACTTTTGTTGCTCAATAATTTAGGGATACAACATGCACTGATATGCTTAGGAGCTGTCAGAAAGGAAATACAATGCAACACCTGGATAAACTTTCACAACACCAGCTCGATTTTCAAGGCAATCTGAAAAAACTCCAAATGTTGAATCTATCCTAATCATTGCTCATCACAAAACTTCATGCGAAATGTTTCCGATTATTTTTCGAGATGAAAATTTTTGAATGAGAAAGCAATACGATAGCCCATTAAATGTTAAAATAGAGTTTAAATGGCCTATAGATATAATTCAGAGTGTCCTTAAGAGGAATGCAAAGACGCAATCACTTCTTTGAAGACAATTACATGTTTAGGTGTTGTTCGGCAAGTTCGTGCAAAGACTACGAGATGGCGGCTCGTGATGGTGTCGAACTTTTTTAAATACCGTAATTCTTCGGATAATTCAAAATGTTTTACAATTTATTATTTAGCATGATTGACGCTATTTGAGTGGATTAAGTACCTTGATTTATGGAGAGACAAAAAGAGATTAATTGGAGCATTAATTTTTTAGGAAAGAAACTCAAAGCGAAAGATTATGCTTGATAAACATTTAACCCTCTGAACCTTCGATTAGAACACATTATTGCAGAACTTTCAGAAACCACTACATGAGCAATAGTAACCCCTTTGGCTTACTACTGAAGATACAGAAGAAGTACAAATGATAATGGCTGCCGACACAAGAGGAATGTGGACGGAATCAACAAGACTTTGGGACATCTAAAACGGCCATGTTCATAATATTTTACATTAACATTTACACACGAGAATACCATCGCAAGATCGACGTTATTGTCATCTGCAGCTTCAAAGACCTGTTGCGAGGAAAGTTGGCTTCTTTAAGATTCAGAGTTATTGCACCTTTTGCAACTTAGGATAAAAAGATTCAGCTCAACCAGCCAAGACAAAGAATCATCAACAAAATGGGTTGCAAAGGAGATCCATCCCTCAAAAAAAAAATCCCGTTCTCTGCTGGAAAAGATTAGAGACAATCTTATGAGAAGCTGGTGATATTAGAACTTTCTAGACATTTTGTAAAAAGGGCAAAACAGCAGGACAATATGCTGGTTTGATCATTTGTATGGACATCCAGTAGCAACGTCCAATTCTATGTAGATCGCTATTCGTTGATTATGATAATTCCACATGGCAACTTCGACCCGGCCTGACAATTCTCTCAAAATATCAAACGCAATTTTTTACTTTTTCGTGTCGGAAAGCATTCCACATAGGGGTCGTTCAAAGGATTAAAATGTTGAGCAAGAAAAGCTCGAAGGATTTCTATATTTGATACAAATTTATTAACACAATGCTACCTAGTGCCATTTTTTGTTTACGCGACCTATATCATACTGAACAATTGTTTCAAATATGATAAATAGGATACTGTGCAATACGACAGTATAAAAACTTCAATAGAATGAAAACTAAATATTAGAAATATTAACACGTTTTAATAGTTTCAATTCTAAGATAATTTGCTGTTCTTAAATTTGCTTTTAGTAGATATCAACCAAGACAAGACGACCCTACCCTAAAGGGGAACAAATATTAATAATTCCAAGGCACAAATTTTACTCCTTTGCCCAACAATGTCTAAATGCTTGTTTAAAAAAAGAATTTCATTTTCAATACAATAAAATAAATTCTATTATTTACGTTAGTATATAAATTGGATTAATGGCAATTTAGAATATAAACACTACTCAGGCGAATTAAAAGCAAATCTATAATCGTTCTATCGTATCTCAATCGTAACTTTCCAAAACAGAGCGTTTTATCAAATTGTTTTCACCAATTCGGTCTTTTCAAGGCAATGACGTCGTTTATGCTTGAAATGCTTCAAATTTCGATGTATTTGGGTTTAGTTGGAGATGTCAGAAAAACACCTCAGTTGCTAACCAATAATTAGCATTATTATATCAAAGAAATTCGATCATAATATTACACTGAATGGGATATAATTTTCAAAAAAGCAATCAAAATTTTATAAACTTCGGGGATTTAACTATTGATAAACTTAGAATTTTACAAAATCATTTTCCAATTTAAAACTTGAAATGTTTATATTCTGCATTGCGAATTTAACACGAAAATAACCTAAAGCCCAAGTTTTTTTTGTTTGGTGGCATTTAACCACCGAGTATTCTCAAAATTTCCTATAAAGCTTTTCCTCATTTTCCTTTCTATTTTAAATAAAATTTTCATTTAACAGTAATTTATTTTCAAACAACAAAGCCGAACACTCTGAAAAAATTACAATTAAAATGTTGGTCAAGTGAAAACCAGTTCTATTACCGCAGTTTTGAGCAACACGAGGGACGGACCTCGTAATTTATAGTCAGATGACGGGAAAACCCCCGAGCTTGCACCCCTCCAAACTTCCGCACCACACCAACGGAGACGTTCTGCACCCTACATATGATTTAAAGTGCAACAGGGCCACATATACGGCAGATTTTCAGCGAAATCGAGTTTCGAACCATGAACTCGGGCCCACAGGCCGAGACTTTCCTCACGAACCGCGGAGGGAGAGTGGTATACCAGAAAATTCTTCTGCGCTGTGTGAGAGCATGCAATTCATTTTTCGAGTGCATAGCTTCAGATCTCGCAATAATAGTTTACTATTGCGATTAAAATAACATTCGGTTGGCATCTAGAAGTTGGAACACTCGCGATTTCGTCTCCAACCCGAGGAATCAAAGGGGATTAATTCCATCTGCTAGATCGGTTACGGCATAAAAAGCGTTTCGCGTTTTTGACTTTACATACAACGCTATTTTTATAAAAATTAAAAATATTTATTAAATATTTAATTAAAATATATTTTAATAAGATGTTTTCAGTTAGTAAAAAAATGTCAAATAGAACTTGGGTTTATTTAGTGATTATATTTTTCCGATCACATAAGAGATTTTTTCTTTGCCTTATAATAAAAATCGTTTGCATGGAATTTTTAATGTTTGGTCATATTTCGGAATTTATTATTTGGAATGCTGTCTTCACCTGCGTGATGGTTTCCTTGATGAGCCGTATTGTCTATTTTTCTTTTTCATATATTTAGAGCGTTCTCACAAGTGAAATATTAAGTAAGTAAGTCTTAATTTTACTATTACTTGTTTTGAAGCTACTAAGGGCAAATGTTCTCTGCTTCATTAGAGTAATTAAAAGGCTGATTCCACATTCACTAAGCTAGCGAAGCTGCTAGGTGCTATCTACAAAGTGGGATCACTTTGCTTAAAGCGAAGCGTTGATGTTTTAAAGTTGATTTTCCTCGGTGTACTTACCTAGATGCCACAGGCATCGCGAACGAAATTTTTCTTCTTCATAGAATAATTAAAGTATCGATTCGTACATTCAGTGAACTAGGAAAACTAGTAGTTCTGTTGAAATTCTACGTTTAAAACAGGAGATAGTGCAACGACAAACCCCAAACGCATTGGGTTCAAAAAGATGAAATTCCGAGATAGCGCAACGACAAACCACAAACGCATTGGGTTCAAAACGAGTCAACATGAAACGATTAACCTTTAACTGTGACAGATGCAGGTTTGTTTATCTTTAGCTGGCGACTTGGCGCGCTGGCGAGGTTTCAACTACGATGTGTTCCAACTTATAGATTTCAAACTTGTATACAATTAAGTTTAATTTGCGAATAGATATTTAAAGAACAATTTGCATTCTGCGATCAGATACCCAAAATTGAAATACATGCATATAGATTATAAACTGTACTGTGAAGAGTTTATCTGAATGAAGTTAGTTCCATTTACGTGTAACATATTAAAGCGCAGTAAAAAATTATTTCCTACAAATACTCATATTTCCTCTAATATTCAATTAACTTCGAAATTTAATTTAATGCTTCGCAAACATACTGACAAGTATTCTTAAAGTTCCATATAATTTGATTGAAAATTTGATGTTATAAGTAAACATGCTTAAAAATTTGGGATTTTAAGAAAACCTTTATACAGACGGTAGTTTACAGATTTTAGAAAGATTTCGATAAGAATTTAGAAAAAAAAGGCAAATGTTTGGAATAAAAATTTCTTGCAACAGATTATTATTTGAAATGAGAAATATCGTTTGCTACTCTTAAATTTATTCTTCTTTCAAAATGTCACATGTAAACCAGCTGGATTGAAGGATATTTTTTTGCGCTTTCCGAAGAGAAATGTTCCTATTCCTTAATTCAAAAAGGTTGTGAAATGCATGGTATTAAAATTTCTAAGTGCAAAATATTAAAATTTTTAATCGGAAAGGGAAAAACCGTCAATCATTACTTCTACGTGGAAAGAAGACTCCAAACGAATACCGAAAAAGGCAGGTACTGTTTCAAATATTTTTTTTAAGTGAAATCGCTGGTAACAAGAGGAAATACATCGACGCAGAAATCTATTGCAGTCTTTAAATACATCTGTAAGCAACAATAAATAAAATAATAAACCAAGATTTACAACTTAAAAAATCTAAAAAACGTAATGTTCACCAGCTTTCGCCGAGGCATGTGGTTCAACGCAGAACAGTTCTAGAACCTGTATGAAAACTATTTAACAGGAGATAAATGGAAATACATTGACCTTGATAAAGCATGGGTTTACCTAAATGACCAACAAAAAATGGGTCTATTTACTATCCAAACGAAGAGAAAAATGTAAAAAACTTGGTACCGTCAATGCAAAGAAATTCATCAAGGGAAGTTTATGATTGTTGCAAGGCTCTCCTTAAATAGGAAATTAAAATAATGAATGGAAAAATATTAAAATCAACTCAACGTGTTATTATCAAGAGAAAGTTTTACGTCCGATTTACAGAAGAAATTCCATTTATCTCAATGACTTTCAAAGAGTTATACTTCATCAAGAAAAGCTATAAGTCATACTTCGAAAAGTACCTTACCTTTCTTGTAGTGGAACTTCCTACGAGACTGATACAAGTATTGCATTTATACCTTTTTTTTTCAACATATTCCTACGAGTTCCCTGACTTTTCACCTATGGACTATTGTGCCTTTGTTCTGTTGAAATGAGATCTTTCAAACGCCAACCCAAGATTAATCGCCATCTATACTCCTGAAATTTTACGAAAAGCCCTTTATGGAAATCAGATACAGACTTAGATCCAGAAAAGGGCTACTGAGACCGAAGATTTCAAAAGTAGTCTTTACATTTTAAACATTAAAAACGGCTCCCAAAACGATCTAAAGATGTGTGAAAACCTCTCTCTGTCTTTTCCAAAATGCATGCTATTTTTTTTGCCACAAAATGCACATCAAGTTTTGTGCCCAGAAAACAAAACCATCTTTCAACGTTCTAAATCATTATTGGCTTTCTGTGAAACGGATGAGCCCAGATAATTTTCTTCTTCGTCACTTTCTGGTCGGTTCCCTCGTGACCAAATCTTCACTGTTAAAGCGAGAGTCAATTGCGCTTCCAACGACTTATTGAGTCCATGCCATGCAAAATGCTGCACTTCGCCGGGAAAAATGGTCCCATGATATTGGGAGGGATTCCATGACATTTGGCACTTAATAAATTAAATGTTAAATATTAAATGTATTTTTCAATTACATTTCATCACTCTTAAGCAATTAAAAAAATATCTTTCAATGTAGGATTTTAAAATTCTCCATTTGAAACTTGCTTTGGAGAAATTTTGTCGCGACCAATCAAAGAAAAAAAAGTCCCTGTCGTTGAAGTCAATGTGATCTCTTCACCTCCCCTATGACATTGTCACTTCTATTTCCGTAAGCGTTGAGCTATGAGTACGATAGAGGTTGAAAGAGTAAGCAACTGATGAGAGCCTTTCAACGATGTGATATGCTCTGATTAAAAAAATCAGTCGAAGTAGTGGTGGAAAACCTATTTTGAACCTTAATTTTAAGGGACTGCTGTTGTCGAATAGTTTAAAGTACAGAAGTTGATCCTATAATGAGAGATAATTTTCATAATTTAGTATCTATAAACCTTTCAATACTGAGGGAGTTATAGGAAATTAAAATTCCCAATCCCTCACCCCTTCCATCCACTTGAGACTGATGGCCATCTTGGTCCCGGCCGAGAGTTATACCCTTCCTCTACAACTAATCCCTGTCCTCACTGGCTCAAATCCAACCAAATTTACACATTAGTTGTCTGTCGATGATGAGGAGACAAAACATTATAAACATGTATATGAAGGAGAATGATCGGGGAAAAAACTGCGCAAAATTTGTTCAGATAATTCAGATCTGGTTAATGAGAACAATGCAATATGTAGGCTCCTACAAGGACTAAACTGGAATTTTTAGATAAAGTTCTTGATGCTAACTTAATGGATACTTAATGCTACACTGAATTTTTCAAAGTTAAAAGTGAGTTTATTGTTTTATTGAAATATTTCAACTGTCAAAAATTTTCCATGTTACATTTTCTTAAGTACTTAAGAATTGGATAGAGGGTCGCTGTGAAAAGTTTTTTTAACCTTCTAGGTTGGGAGATTGCCCTTAACTGTCTCTATAAAAAAAAAAGGAGAAAATGAAATACTCCATTTTCCTCTGGTGATCATAGATTTTACTTTTGCTTTCTTTGAAACATATATTTATTTTTGAAATAAAATTAAGAGTTTATTTCGATATTTGAATAAATGCAATTTTTTTGTCTTTCAGATGAGTTCTTGACAAAGAAATCCGTCAGAAAGGGTACTGTCACAATAAACTGTTTTGTAGTGATTTTTAAGTGAACTGTACTGTTTCTGACGAATCACAAATTATTTAAAGCTTTTTAGCATTGACTTTATGTGTCTTTAGTAAATCTTGAGATCCATTATTTTCACGTTTTAGGGAGGAACTCTGATCCGTAGGTCTCTTCATTGATAACGGATTCTTCACTATGAGAAATTTGTGTATAGGATTAAATCTAAACAGACATTGTTAACTACTTTGCACTCTTTACGAGTCAAATATTCTGAATGATGCATCTTTTCTGTTACATCTTTGTTGGATACTGTTTATTATAAAAAGCATAATAAAGCAAAAAACACATATAGTGAGTTTTAGGAATTGAAATCAAATTCATTACAATATTTTTTCAGATTTTCTAAATCTGCAAACATCTATCAGCACTCACACATGCATAATTTGCATCGTATTTCTCGGTGTGCAAAGGATATTCATGCGATCAAATTCCATGTCTCAAATGTCATTCCGATCTGAACTTCGCAAAGAGTATTCTAAAAATAATAGAATAGATTTGATCTTAAATACGAAAGTTAAATTGAAATGAATAATGGAAAACAAAAAAAAATATGTTTGAAATAAATAATGTTAAATTCCTAAATGATTTGTAATTTTTTTGATGAATTAAGTATTTTCTTATGGTTTCGTATATTTATCGTATTCTGTCTCTACAGGGGACCCATAAGTCTGCGCTAAGTTTGCGGGTATGTAGAACTCCTTTTCTGCCTTCTTGAAAAATGCTTTATTCATTTCCTCTACTAAATGCAATAAAATAAATTTCTAAATGCTATCAGATCTTCTAATTTTTAATGTAAAGCACCCCACGTATGGAATCAAACTTTAACTAAATAAACTGAGAGTTAAATTCCTGAAAATATTAAAATTATGTATTACTATCGACAACACTTAGTGTAGAATGTTTTATAACTATAGCACATCAGGGAATGAATAAAGAAAGTTTTGCACAAACAGGAAACTGTGAGTATGAATAAAAGAGTAGAATAATGATATGGTAATCAAATCTTAGCTGCTGAGATCGATCTCAAAACTAAAAGTTTTAGCTATAGAGATTATTATAGATAAAACTGCGATTGATATATTTTTTTTAACTGGAAGCACAATGTTTATCATGGAGGAATATTAAATACAAGTAAAGATATTCTAAATTTAGGTTCTGACATCCAAAGTGGTTTGATAGTGTCATGTTCAGATATTTTTTTGAAAATAAAAACAGAAATGAAAATTTCAAATCATCATCACATATGCTCATCATATTAGACCCTAAATCTATTTTACATGTAATGAAATGATTCATATTTTTTATAAATGCTGTAGAATAAAAAATGATCTTGGTATTTTTTTCCCATCTCGGTTTGGTACGAATTCTGTTTCATACCAAACTCATGAAAATATCTGTTACTTACTAAAAGGTCACATCATTTATCAGTCTGGATTTAAGAGAGCTCTGAAGGGAGGTGATAACGTCAAAGTTTGTGCAGAGCGTTCTTCTAAACGCGGCCAGTAGCAGATTTCTAAGCTCTAGAGATGAGCGCAATACTCCAATTGGAAGAATGCTATGAACTGAAGTGAAGACTTATATTGTATGTCGGAATGTTAATGTTACAAGAATATTTACATAAATTTGACTAATACGACCGGAGGCCGTAGAAAAGTTTAGACTTGGATCATTATTTCAGCACTACATTCATCTACTTGTATCTGAACAAGGAGAGGAGCGATTGATAATAAAACTCGTGAGAATGCGTTTGAGTAGATCATTGATTCCTAACGTATTCACCTTCAGGATCAGCTCGACTCTGGAAGCGATCAATCATGCGAGATTTCTATACAGTTAACAATTAGATACTGTATTCTATTATTCTTTAAAATATTACGTCATATATTTATTATTTGTGCCTTTATTAAAAGTAAAACGGGCCTGGTGGACCCCGCGACCCTCCTTCAAGTTTGCTTCACTGTTTTTTTTTCTTCTTGATATTGCATTTGTAACTGGTCGAATCTTACTTTGAGGAATTAACAGCTGCGAATCAAAAAAATTTGGATGGGAAAAGAAAAGCCTTGACCGTTTAAAACTCGGTTTCTTTTACTGGTTGTCGAATCGAATTGAAATTAAATGCAAGAAACTTAGATCTCAAAACATCGGAACTGGCTCTACAAATCTATGCTTCCAGTTTTAAAAGCTAATATAAAAGACTTTGACTGAACTAAGCTAAACGGAAATAAATCCTTCAAATCATTTAAATTATTATAAGTAATTGCTAAATAATTCAAAATTGATAATTAAGAAAGCAAGACATGCAACTGTGCATTATCTGTCTGTTATAACGCACGATGTGACTAAAGCACAATGCTGACATTTTGTTTATTGCTACTATTAGTGTATGGAGAATTTAAGTGAAATTTTATTTACCTGACGTCGTTAAATTTTGAAATTCCTGATCTAAAAAAATCTTCCAAAGTGAATTGATATCATGAAATCATAATTTTTATGGCCTTTTCCGTGATTTAAAAAATATATACAGCATCTTTTTTTATCTCCTATGTGTCAAATCATTAAATCTACTAAAATCACATTTATATCTCGTTCTTAGTTATTCTATGCAATTTCCACTTCAAACGACATGACGAAATTAAATAATTAGAAAATATAAAATAGGAAAATTTAGCCAAAAAATAGGATATCTTATATTCCTAACTTGAATACCAACCGTTCGTCAAAACTACTGAAAACAGCTGTAATTTTTCGTAAATAAAAAAATATTTGAAATGCAAGTTGAATACAGAAATCATAAATGTGAGTATCGAGCGATTCTACGAATGGTGAAAGACTAAAACCAATTTTCAAACGGTTTTTCTCTCTATTATCAATTATTGCCTCTGTCGGTTCGTTTCCCGTTTCAGATCAGAATAGTTCCGGAAAGTAATTGTACCACGGTTCCAATAATTTTTAAATTAAATTTTCCTTATTATCTGATCGTGATATCTGAATTACATCCGATGTCTAAACTTGTCACTTCCAACTTAAATTGCCCGATTTCTTGCACCTTTCTCAAATTAAGAGAACCGCCAGAAATTGGAATTGGGTTTAGCCAGTAGTAGACCATGTATCTTAACTTGCGTTTGTGCGCCACCTAATTTAAAATAGTTTAATTGAGCAATTTTCTGATGTTTCCAATTTCAAAAAGATTGTGAATAAGTGATTAAAGTTTTTATAATATTGGTATTCAAAAATACAAACTCATCATCGTTATACTACTTTTAGCTTATTACATAGCATAGAACCAATGAGGTACGCTATTTAACAAAAGGTATTCCATTCTGGACAGCGTTAAAATGTTATTCAAAAATATCGCTTCACATTTTGCAGGAACCCAGGCGCCCAGCTCCTCCAGTTGGCTTCAGGCTCAAAGATGACTCACCCACACCCTGAGGAGGTATCATCTCAGGTAAGGTGCTTGGCTCTCTTAAATTCGAGGGGCCGCTGTGGCCTAGTGGTAGTTGTCTCGGCCTGGCCAGGAGGCTCCAGGTTCAGAAAACCCGATCTCCACTTGAAGATCCGCCGGTAAGGGGGGCCTGTTGCACTTAAATCACATAGTTAGGGTCAAACGTCCTCCCGTTGGTGTGGCTGGAAGGGGGAGGGGTGCCACTCGGTGTCGTCCTCGTCCATCTGACCGAGGTCATGTACAGAGGTCCCTGTCCAAACAAAATAGCTCCTCGTGTTGCTTCAAAAATGGGACTGTTAATGTAACTAAACTAAACTAACTCATCGTAAAGTTCTGCTTAGTCTCTTTGTCTTTTGGCTCGGTCTTTCACCGGAACTCTCGAAGACAAGATGAATTATTTTGGCTTTCCTTTTTTTGCACAATAATGTTGATGCTTAATTGTTAACGATCCTGAACACGATGACGGAGTTAAATGGCCTCAAGAGAAGTTTTAGCTTAGAGTCATTCAATGTGGTCTGGTTTGAGATGTTCACAGTTCACTATTGCCATTTTCGGCGGATTCAGCCATCGAAGACTAGTGGCTAAGAAAGATTTTTTAACGATTGTCCGGGTCCTCTTGCTTGCATCGAGTCATTAGTGCATCAATTAGTTGGTGGATTGATCAATTAAATGGTCATTCTGCCCATCTAGTTTATCTTGGGATTTTGCATGATTTTGTAAACTATCCGCAGGTATGTCTGAGCATAATGAGTCCGTCTAAATCCAAATGCGCTTAACTGTGTTTTCTTGAGATGGGCTCAAAAAGTGTTGAACATGGACCAGGAACGAAATTCTTTTAAGGAGAAACCTGCAATTTTGATTCCTCTATTTGTATGGAAACTAATAAAAGACTAAAAATTTCTTCTTGTCCTGCTCCGTCTTCAAGACTGAAAACACACCTGGTAAGATGGGTTGTTACTGTAATATTAGGAAGTACAGTCTATGATGAGTTTAGAAGGAATCTTGTATGTCCAAACAAAAAATTAAAAATTAAGCATTTTACTATTTTTTTTCTAATACAGGGTAACGGTAGGCTTGACATGTTAAAGATAGTGCCTTTAGAAATTGGTATTCTTTAGCATAAACACAAACGAAACTTTAATTTCTTTTTTTCTTTTGACATGGTTCGATCATCGAATTCCTGCCTCTCGCTGAGTTTTACATGCTTGAATGACCAACAAAATAGAATGGAGCCCTGATTTATTCGCCATTCGGACATTATTTCGTGGAAAACCGAATCTCTGCGCGCAGTTTGGTTCGCAACTTCGAAAGTGGCACGTTTTTCTTGTCTCCAGTGGAATAGATTCGTGTGATAACCATCGCTGTCGATAAAAATTACTGCGCATGTTTTCTCTTCTTCAACCAAATTTTTTTTCTGAGAAATATATATCGGTTACAAATTAGAGAATAAACATATATGAAATTCAAAAAAAGAAACAAAAATAATTTTAGATGGCTATATTTTAAATATTTTTATAGAGAATCTGAAACTATTATGTAATCTCAGCATTTTATGTATACTTTTAGTGCTCTGTGAAGGCATCAATTATACATTGTTAACAAAAAAATTTTGAGTACTATATTTTTCATTTCTTCCATGATATTTGTATCTATCCTTATTACTCCTTAACTTTATAGTTTTTGTCCTTGTACCTTGATTCCGAACATAAGATATGCTCTTCTTTCTAATTCTACTAAAGGCGGGCATTGTCTCCAATTAAATCGCTTTGTATGCTAACTGGATTATATTGTGCTCTGAAAATTAAAGACGTTAAAATTGGGTGAAATGAACACATAATCCAATAGAGAAGTGTTTCTGAGAAATCATTTTTCCGGCATACTTTTAGATCTTTGTCATGTTATAAAATGTGAGCACATCTTCAGTGTATTGCCTGTCGTCTTCGTCATCCGAAACTTAAAGTGTTGTAAGTTTTCTCTCTCATTTGGATAAAATTCTTTGAGTGATCCCCGTTTGCAAAGAAAGCAAGGTCAGAATTTCGTATATGAAGCATAATAAGCTCAAAATGTAAGAATTATTCGAACAGGAAAGAACAATGGTCAACTGCTACCTCTTGTTGCACGGTTAGGGCGTGAGTGGAACTTTCCAAAGTGTCTTTATGTTCTCTCATCTCCCGTTTGTAATCAATTTGAACTTGAATGGCTACAGCTGTACTGCATGACATTTCTGGACAGCTACATTGCCTCTTAACAATGAATGCAATCTGGAAATTCGGTTTCGGTAACCAATGGAAGACGGCTGTACTTCGAGGATCGTGATGAAGTTAGAAATGAAAGCACCCATAGTTGTCGGTCGCAAAAGTTCTCAAGGAAAAATTTTCTGAAATCGTAATGTTTCTTGAGATCCAAATATTGTCTATGTTATGGCTAAAAGAAAGCCTTCTATGGATGTATACATCTCTTCGTCGGGCAAATTCCGTAAAATTGCATTTTAGAAATGATTCTAGAGCGCTTTAATGTCAAAGAAAAGGATAATGGATGTTGAGAACACTTAAATTACTCATTGATACTCAAATAGCGATAGAATCACTCCTCCCTGACTCTCTTTGTTCGGCATGAGTGGAAGTATCAAACCCATCCATTTTTTTTAGCTGTGAAAGCAAAATTAGTCATATTTTACGATAAAAATTCTAATCAGAATCGAACTTTAGATAATGGACTGCGGTGTAACGAGTCCTATGTCTTTTATTAGATGCTTACTTAAATTTTTTCAAAACGCGTAATACCGCGGATACTGTAGAATAAATTATGCAGTATAAAAAATTGTAATCGAATACACACAGGCGAGAAATTCATAATATAACTTTAGAAAACGTACAAGACCTTTGATAAATAACAAAGATATGTGGTATACAAAAAGGATTAAGAAATGAAAACGGCATATTTGAATCTTTCTGTCTCATAATACATTATTAAATCTAAAATTTTGATGCAAGTAAAATGTAAACAAATAATCGAGCATAGGAGAAACTGTTAGATTAGATACTTTGACACACTTTAAAAAAGTCTTGGTAATACATTTTGGTTTATCTATGGAACAAGTCCTTGAATCTAAATGCTAAGTGCGTTGGTAAAAATGTTTGAAGGCTTTAGATTTGTGGCCTCTTTCGAGCCAGTGACAAAGCACTATCTTAAAAGTAATCACAACATATAGGTTTAATGACCCTTGTCGAAAATACTTTAAGTAGATATTTCATTAATCTTGTTATACTGAGAATCTAATTTTCTTTTTCTTTTTTCAGCTCTCCCGGATTTGATTTTGCGAAGCAATTTTGTTTAGCAAATTTTTCCATAAATTATCTGCAGATTTTCTGAAACCATATTCAATTTTAAAGTTTTCAGTTTCTAATTTGAATGTCTATTCGTTTAAAAAAATCCCAAAAAATTATTTTTATCTTCCATAATTTGAATTCACATTGATAGTTGGAAATGGACACAATGTGATACGAAGTATTTTTTTTCATTGTTTAATTTAAGGATGCAATATTTTCAGGTACTGGATCTACGAATAAAACGTTAATTAGCAGACAGCTGAGCCAACGGCCGGTTCTTTGCCTAACGCCGTAGTTAAGTGATTGCGTGCGAGGTGACAGCCTGAGAACACTGTAAAAGTTGTTGGCTTCTTTTTTCAGTTCTGACTATGGATCATAATTATACTAGATCAAGTGGACTTGTCTCGATGTATCAAACGTCGGATAAACATCATTTATAATTTAAGAATAATGAGTTAATTTCTGAATTTTCCTTTAATTCTTATAATTTGAAAAGATTTTAAGTATAATTTCAACATTATTTCTAATTGTTGACTTAGTTTTAAAACCGTCTACTTGTTTTAAAAATATTTAATTGTTTATTAGATTCAAAACCGTTTCTTGTTTCTAAACCACTGAGTTAAAAAAACTGGTAAGGAGATGCTGTTATCTAGATTCTCTGCAGAAATTTTACCTATTTTGATAATGGATTGTTAGGTGTTGAATCCTTTGGACAAAGCGTTATTTATATTTGGCAGTGTACGATCTATTAAGTTTAATTCTTTCTTCTATAGAAGTAACTGAAGCGGCTTGAAAACAAATATTTTAAAATTTAAAACACATGCAAGCATTTGATAGGGGAAGGAATAAGAATAGTTGCTTTAAATTGTTCTAAAAATTAACAAGGTTTAGGGGAAAAAAGAGCAAAATCAAATAAAATATTGAGTTTATAGACATCTGTTTTAAGCACGCTTAGCAAAGATTCAAATTCTTAAATAGACTGTTTACGTTTGCGAGTACTAAAAAAGCACCTAAATTCCTGGCTAGATTTGATACCATAGCCTTTCAGATAGTAGGCAAGCACTTTACGATCATGCCACTTGGTCGTGATATGAAGAGATACATGGTAATTTAGTTTCCTTCTACAGTGTTTTGTATACAGTGTCCTATAAGTGTTATTTCTGACAATGAACGCCTGGAAAACATATAAATAATACTTAGGACAGATAATTACCCTTAAATTTATTCATGATAAATTTAAGGGTCATTTAAGGCTCCATTTTAGATGAAATACATCTTCAAGTTAGCTGACTGTTATTCAGATCTGTCGAATGACAATGGTAAAAATGATTAGGGTAAAAAAAGCAAGATAAACAATTAAAAAAAACTGAAAACGTGAATTTTAAACCCATCTTTCTCGAATGTGGTTTCTCGCCAATTATAATTTTTTTTAAATAAGATAATTTAAGCTCATTTTAAAACATCTGCCTGGATTCGCTCTAATTTTTAATTATATTATCTGGCGGATGGGGTAAAATATCTGAATATTTAAATGCCAAAAGTAGCCGGAAACCTTAAATGCATTTCTATTGCATTTTTTGAGAATAATTACTTAAAATGGTACATTGTCTTTTAATTAGGCCGAAATGAATGTTGAGCTATCTTCCAAACCCAGCCGTTTTTCTCTGGTAAGTTGAGCTCGATTTCCTGATTTGTTGTTTGCTTCCTCTCCCTTCACGACTAGATTTTATTTTGGTGTTTTGTGTGTAATTGAGAATCGATGAAAAATGGCATTTCCACAAAAAAAATTAACACCTTTTTAAATTAAACCCTATTTCGCTACTTTATTTGAACGTAAAGTGACAATCCAAACGATCTCTAAAATGAGTGAAATTGAAAATGTTAATGCACTTAAATTTGTGTTATCATAAAAAATAAATCTGAGATGCAGGACCGATATTTTGCAATGCGTTTTTTCAGAACAAATTCGTTTGATAGAAACAAAATTCAGAAAAGGTGGATGCATTCGGCAGCAAAAACTATTATTTTAGGAGACGAAAATCTGAATTTCTTGCTGTTTCTCGGCAAATGAATATGAGAAATGAATCCGTTTGGCGCAGCTTAATTCTCCATTGACCCAGCGAAACCCGAAACTTGAGCAATACGTAACTGGAACGAAGCACAG
>BGPR01018638.1:599-30537 GCA_013235015.1 Araneus ventricosus | reverse complement strand
ACGTACATATGTAATTTACGTCATACGTATATATGAAACATGCGTACGTATGTGACGTACGTCCATATGTATGTAAGGTAAGTATGTATGAAACGTAAGTACATATGTAACGTACGTCTGAAACGCACATATGTAACTTACGTCATACGTATATATGAAACGTGCGTACGTATGTAACGTAAATATATATGAAACGCGAGTGCGTTTTTAATGTAAGTATTTATGAAACGTGAGTACGTATGTAACGTGCGGCTGAAACGTACATATGCAATTTACGTCATACGTATATATGAAACATGCGTACGTATGTGGCGTACGCTCATACGTATGTAAAGTAAGTATGTATGAAACGTGAGTACGTATGTAACGTACGTCTGAAACGTACATATGTAATTTACGTCATACGTTTATATGAAACATGCGTACGTATGTGACGTACGTTCATACGTATGTAAAGTAAGTATGTATGAAAGGTGAGTACGTATGTAACGTACGTCTGAAACGTACATATGTAATTTACGTCATACGTATATATGAAACATGCGTATGTATGTGACGTACGTTCATACGTAAATATGAAATATGCGTTCGTATGTAACGTACGTCAAACGTATATATGAAACGTGCTTACGTATGTAACGTAAGTATATATGAAACGCGAGTACGTATGTAACGTAAGTATATATGAAACGCGAGTACGTATGTAACGTAAGTATATATGAAACGCGAGTACGTATGTAACGTAAGTATATATGAAACATGATTACGCAAGTAACGTACATACGTACGTATGTAAATGTACTATGAACGTACGTATGTGGCATGCATACGTACACACGTAGCCTGTATACTTTCGTACATTATATATGTATGTGCGTTATATAGATATCTTCGTACATACACGCGTACGTTACTTGCCTAGGAACGTTTCATATACACGTATGCAACGTTTGGGAGCGTACGTACGTTTATAACGTAAGTACTTGTGTATGCAACTTACTTACGTATGAAATGTGTATATGCATGTAACGTACGAACTAATCTAAGTAACATACTTCATAGGTATGTAACATACGTACGTAAGCATGTAACGTACTAAGTTTATGTATGTTTCAAACATACGTACGTACGCTACATACGTAATCATAATTCGTAAATACATACGGGCAATAAAATGTATGAGCGTTCCTTGCATAGAACGTACGTTACATACATATATACGTAAGTTACATTCATACAAACGGACGGCCGTTACACACATACGAACGTACATTATATACGTACGTATATCCGTAAATTTTTACTTACAAACTTAGTACTTAACATATATACGTAACGACGTTGTGCCTTATATGTGTACTTATAGTACCTAAAATACTCACCTACATACTTATCACATTACAAGCGTATGTACTTTGTACTGTAAATACCTACGTACTGCATACGTTACTCCCATACATATATACAGATACGAAGTACAAAAATTTCTCAGTAATCCAAGATCAATTCCTCGATCTATTTATTACTTGAACAAAAACTATCGATTGTTTGAAAACAATCTAGAGTAAATACATGAGAAATTAAAGGTAAAATTTGAATAATGCAAAAATGCATCAATAATCAAAGTGGTATAATTACTTAAAGCACCTCCTATAACAATACATAGACTTGTTGCTTGAGAGAAAACAATTGATAGTTTCAAAACTACCGACTAGAACTGCAAGATAAATTAAAATTCAGTACCATATATATAAAAACTTGCTTACATCAAGTCAAAAATCAATTTATTAAAATATCCAAAATTAACCAAAAAGACCAATATTTAAATTATACAAAAATGCATCAATGATAGGTATTATATAATACAGCACCCCCACTGACACAATACACGACCCGCCACTAGATAGAAGCAATACTATGCACAGTCAATAGTTTCAGTCGATAGCTTTAAAACTATCGACTGAAAATGCGCCTATCGATACGGCTTCGATAGTATCGATAGTCTATCGATGTTTAAGGAACACTAATCCAAGCTAAGTCAAGTTTGGTCCTACGAGTATTCTTTTATTTAAAGCACAGAATTTGATATCTGTGCTGGTAAAAACAAATTAGTGTTTTCGTTTCATATAGATGAATTATCAAAATCTGATAGTGAACTGAATGCGTGACGGACAGAGCATTTTAAACTTTTTCTTTAAATTCTCTTTGTTTTAGTTCCTCTGCTAAGAAATGCAAAGAAAAAGATGTAGGTAATTTATATTTTATAAATTTATTTATTACACCTTCAACCCACAAACAACCAAAAGCTTTTTATATGTCCAGGAAGAAGGCACCAAAACTTTTATCTTTCAATAAACTGTCACAAAATGAATTCTGTTACTCTTAAAAATTCATTTGTTGTCGAAAGTGATTTTTTGAAACCGAATTGTCCCTGATTTTCTAGTCTATGATTGTCAATATATTCATTAAGTTAATCAAGAATTAAAAGTTTTCAGTAAAATTTAAAGCAGTAAATTAACGTTCCGAGAAAAGATATTGTTCGAAATCTTTTTGAGATGGTGACATTCTATTCTTGTTTTAGAATGGTGTCTAACACGACGTCATTAAACAATCTGGGAAGAAAAATAGTTCGAATATATAGTTGATATTGGGAAGATTTGTCTAATGAAACCCATAGCCTCCAGAGGATATAATTTTCATATTTGTTGTTATTTGGCTCTCGGAAGTTTCTTTCTTTTGTGGTAGCTAGTGCACGGAAAGTCTGAAGAGATAGAGAATAGGGGACGTTTTGCTGGAAATGCTTCCGTGTGGAAACTAAGTTAAGGTGGTGAAAATTGTTATTTTTTCACTTCTCGAATCCTCAGTATTTGCAGGTTTTCTGGCCTGATGTGGGAGAAGAAATTTTCTTTTATTTTTCACTCAGTCATATTTATGTATTTTTTATATATGCATATTATGTATATAAATATTTCAAGAGAATATGTACTTTGAAGTATAAATAATGCAAAAGCAAATTATAACAAATTGCAGCAAAAACCAATAAATTGACAAATTCTAAGGTAAGGCAAGAGGTTAGGAAAGCTAAGAGACTTCAAATGAAGCAATATATTTCTAGGTCTTTTGAAGTTTGTTTTTCGCGATTACAATTCAATTTGTGGTGTTTCTTCTTTATCTATGAAATCTAGTTTATTAAAGAAAATTTTGGATATTCGATGCATGAAATCTAAATAGGAACGGGATTTTGACGACGTTAATATGGTTTGGCACACCAGGAAATTAAATCTATGCAGAATATTTCGAGACAATCTATATACATGATTAATAACAAAAGCACATAAAGAAATTCAAAAATTACAAATATAAAATAACCATACGAAAAACCATCCACCGCAGTAAGGAGGTAAATACGCTTCATATTTCCGATTTACTGAATAACGGTATGTAGTGAATATCTGGAGAGTACCATGAAAGTTCAGATACACATGTTAATGATTCCACCTAATTTCAGCCGCTCAGCACAGCTTGTTACTCGCTACATCAAAAGTTAATGTTGCAAACATCCTCCATCTGGTGTGGTATGTGGAACTTATACTTGGAGAGGTGGTGCTAGCTCCGGTCATCGTCATCTTCGTCATGTGACCGCTATACAAAATTAAAAGATCAACCTCAAAATAGACCCTGAGTTACTTAAATATGGGACCTTAATATAATTAAACTAAAAAAACAGACATACCGCAATGGCAGGAAAATTTGCACCTTATCTCTTGACTGCGGCACATAACATGAATCCTGACACAACTAGTCATTAATTGTTGGAATGTTCAAACGCTGGTCAAATCGTTCTGTTATTTGTCATAACTCTCTACGTTTGACTCTGTGGTCATTCTTTGTTCATACCGTTGAGATCCATTTTGAAATGTCGATATGAAACAATAGATGAGAGCAAAAAATTTAGCCCCGAGTCTAACGTGCGATCCCAACACAGCATTCCCGTAGCAGTTCCGGCAATGGAAGACATGTTTTTTAGAGGTGATTATGTAGAGCATGTTTAGTTTAGTTGCGTTATCGTTCTCTTTTGAAACATCCCGAGAGCTAATCTGGGACGAGCCTCGTCATCTTAAACCATGGTCAGATGACGCACGACACCTGAGATGGCATCCCCTTTTCCAATCTTTCGCAACACACTGGAGCGGTAAATAGAGGAACAGAGTGCAATGAAGGAGACAAGCCACATTAAAATGTAGTCTTAGCGATAATGGATTCATTTTAAAAGTCATATTTCTTCTTCATCAGATTATATATCATTAAATAACAGAGTTTTCTATAAAAATCCTTTCAATATCTTTAAAGAAAAGGGTTTTTTAAATATATAAATTTCGTGCAAGTCTATTGGTATCCGCGGCAACCGAAAAATGAAAATCGTGAGTAAAAGAACGAAAGCAAGCATTGTAGAAGGCATCACACAGATATCCAACTCAAACATAATTACTTGAAAATTAGCTCAATTCAATAATGTAAACATAAAGGAAATGATTAATTAAATATTTATTTGCCATTAATCAGTTGTTATTAGCATTTGTCTCACTCACATGTTAAATAATAAGGCATCCATGACTCCTTAAATATTAGACGAATGCGCCGTTTTCAAATACTTTTGATGAAAGAATGAAGTACTAAAATTTCCAATGCTTTTCAACATCCGGTTAAATTTAGTTTACTTCAATTGCCATTCCGTTTGCAAGCAACACGAGGGTTATTTTGGGACGGGCCTCATGATTTTGAACCGCGGTCAGATGACAAGGACGAAACCTGAGTGCGCACACTCCTCTCCAACATTCCACACCACACTAGAGAGAGAACATTTTTTTCATTCATTCAATAACCGGGTGAGCGGACTCAACCTTAAGGTTTGCGAGACAACGTTTGTCCACTGCGTATGATTTAATTTGCAACAGACCCCAAACACGGCGGATCTTCAGTGGAACCGGCCATTGAACATGGGACAATCTTCCTGACCATATTCGGAAGCAGTTTTATTTAAATTACCTGTCAGCTCATTCCCTTGGTTTCTAGCTGTCAGCTTAACCCAAGTGACGATTGTAGATTTAAAAATTTCATGTTTTTCCATCTGTGTCCAATATAAAGTTTTATTTAATTTTAGTTGTTTTTTACGTTTTAATGTAAGACAAACTTTCAATGAAAATTTTTATTATGACCCGTTTTCCGGTCCTCCTCGAGCGAATATGTTGCTAATATTTCGGTATGGGAAATGGAATATTATTAAGATCGATCAAATTCAATAAATTAGTAATTTTTAAAGATGCTTATAAAGAATGTATCCACTAGTGTACGACTCAAAATCTAGAACCAAATCTAAATGAAGAGACTTTTCATCCGCAGAGATAATATTAATTTTAGATTAATCTAGTTTATAAAATCGAAAATATGATTAAAGTAATTTGATATTAAATTTTATAAGTTAACGTTTTTCTATAATATTTCAGCTGTGAAGTATAATAGAGGAACACTTAATAAAGTTACATTAGCAGAGCATGTGCAATGAAAGCGAAGAAGCTTTAAAAGAAAACATTTTTTTAATTCGGATTTTAGCTATTCGCATCTTTGTCAAGATCTAGACGAAGACACTACAAGTCTTTCTCAAAAACGTAATAATATCTTGATTTTAATTATTTTTTGAAAAATTTTGCTTCCTCTTCAAATTAACTATCAATATATTCGAGTTTTACTGACATCTAATTAAAAGAGTTTTAAAAGTCGGATGATTTCGAAATGAAATCTTAAATGCCCCACATAACCTTTCTAAACTCTTGATATTTATTAGCTAAAAGAAATGGAAACCTGAATGCAGATTTATAGTTAATAAAAAGGTGCAAATGATCTCGAATAATGTAATGATAATGCAGTTAAAATTATTTCTCACAAACTATTCAGAATTGTATATTACTACCACTATTTTTATTGACAGATTTTCTATTTAAGATTTTTAAAGCATCGGAAAACAGGAACGCCCTGTTGGTATAAATTTTCTATTATTTATAGCTTGGATTTTGATATCTGAGCTGGTGAAAACAAATTAGTTTTGTGAATTGATACGGATGAATTAACAGAAAAATAAGTGTCCGACATAGCATTTTTAACTTTTACTTTAAACTTCCTTTCATTTTAATATGCTGCTACAAGGTGGATAAGAGGAATTGATATTTTATTAATTTATGTATTAGTCCGTAAACCGAGTCTTCAGTGAAGGTTTTTTGTATGTCTGAAAAGACAGCAGCAATTCTTTTACGCTCCAATGAGCTCAGATGGGATGATACAACTTCAAAACTACTCTTAAGAAAAAGATGGAATGTTGCATGGACTTAAAAAATATTATTTTGCATCGATTACTGATAAAATTTATAAGTGTTGCATTTACAAATTTTTAAGCATCAAATTAAATTAAATATTTGTGAAATCAAAATTGTTCTGAAATCAAAAGAATAAGAACATAATTTAAAGAATTCTTCATAACGCTACAAAAAATACTACGTCAGTAACAACATCTATAACAATTTCAAGATATCAATAAAAATTTTAAATTTTACTTTAACATTAGATTCAAAATTTCATTTTCTCATGATTTTTTTTTTAAATTTAATGGAATGTATAATTTCAATATATAAACTGAGTAAAGGAAAGTGATGATTTGTTTTCATTCTTTAGACATATAATATTTTACTTGCATATTCTGCAAAGAAATCCATCTCAATCACTCTATACTGAAAGAAAAGAAATTAAAACCTCTAATCAGGCACATAGCAGCACGGTAATGTTCTATGCTTGATACGACTGTCTTCTCTTCAACTGGCTTGATTGCATCAGGCATTGCATTCTATGAATTACATGTGAGTTACAGATACCGAATGAATGAATCTATTGTATTATAGGAATATTTCAAACAAAAGGAACTTTAAAAAATGTTCGAGGTTATGCTTTTTGACAACTTTTCAGTTAGTTGCTACTTTAGCATTGAAGATAACAAGCAAGTGAATGAATTTGGAGAAGCAATAAAATTGGCTTGAATTTCATTATAGCAATGAAGCCATAGTTACAAAATATGCGCATAATAAATTTTGAAAACTTTAATAAAATTAACATCAAGACTCTGCAGTTTTTATTAACTAATATTCTAAATAATATTTGAAATATAAAGTCTTTCCAAGGTTAGCACTCCTACAGTCCAAAGTCTGTTGAATATTATATTAATATAAGTAGGGAAGTTCCTACCTCCAAATTCTAAATCTGGTAGCAATGGGTTCAGCAGTCTGACTTCCAGAGCTTTACATTCGATGCGTAACGATTTTTGAATCACAAAATAAACAGAAAGAAGACAGCCAAAATCCATCATCATGTTAACTGAAGGATTTATGTGCGGACGTATTTATTTTTTCTCCTTCTCTTTTCAGAATATTTGATTTATACTTCCATTTCCTTTAAAGATAGATTTATCGCTTTTTATTTCTCCGTATAAATATTATATTATTATATACTTTTTATATTTATATAATTATTTTCCGCATACATATTAAGATTACATACAAAAGTTATTAAAGGCTGTTATTTTTACTTTATACTTGGGATATATGTATCTCCTTGGTAGTCAACGGTTAAGCGACGCTATGCTAAAAAAAAGAAATTCGAGCATCTAGTCCTAAACATTGCAGCAGGGAAATGTTTTAGGCTTGATACGTCTGATGAATGCAAATGTTATATTTTATGCATGTTTAAAAGGAGGAACTTTAAAAAATGTTGTGGCATTGCTTATTTAACATCTTTGCAGTTAGGTGCTACATTAACAGTGCAAAAAACACGAGTGGAAAGGATTTGGTGGAACAATAAAATTGAATCCATTATAATAATGAAAACATAGTTACAAAATGTGTAGTTACAAGTGTAGTTTTGAAAACTTTATTGAAATTAACATAAAAAAATTGGGTAATTTCTGTTAGCTAATAGTCTATTTAAAATTAAACAGAAAATCATTCTAATGTACATATTTCTACATTCCAAAGTCTGTTAAATATTATATTAATATTTGAAAGGAAATTACTACCCTCCAAGTTCCAAATTCAAGCATCAACGGTCTGTCTTGCAGAGCTTTGCTTTTGGTGCGTACCGTTTTCTGCATAATAAAATAAACAGGAAGAATCCCAGATTTATGAGTGGATCTCCCATTTAGGAATGAAGGTATTTTTAGACGATTATAACACTTTCAATATTTAACAACTGCTACAAGCATTTAAAATCACACAAACAACGTTTAGTTAGTATCATTTGTCAAAGAAATACATTTTAATTTAATAACTTGCACGGTCTTTGAAATTTTATTTATTTATAGTTCAGAGACTATTGCAAAACTTTCACTTTTACCATACTTTTTTGAAAATATATCGTAAATATAAAAACTTTAAGAACTGGAAAATTAACGTGTTCAATAATAGAATTTATGGTTAGAAATTTGAAAACTACACAGTTCTTTTATTATATTTAAACGGAAATCAGTTGTGGTTGTGGTAATTTCCAATGAAGGAAACCAAGAAATAATTTGCTGGTTTTATTTTTCTTTTGTTCCGCCTCAAAAACATTTACCGGACTGTTATTTGAATTAAATGTATGTTTACATGAAGGGAAAGGGCCATTTATAACTAAATATTTATCTGTCATTAATCGGTTAATATTAGAAAAGTGATCACACACTCAGTGTATGAAAAATGCATCCAAGATTCCTTAAATTCTAGACGAATGAGTTATTTACAAACCATTTTTACAGAAGAATAAAACTAGAATTTCCTATATTCGACCATATTCGCTTTTGCTGAGTTTAGTTATATTAACGTCCCGATTTGAAGAAACACGACGGCTATTTTAGGCCGGATCTTTTAATTATGAATGGATGGTCAGATGACGACGGCAAATTCTGAGCGTGCACAGCCGCCCTTAACATTTCGCACCAAACCAGCGGGAGGAAGTCTGGACACTACTAATGATTTGACGTGTGACATACACCATACACGGGGATCCTGAGTTGTATCGGGTTTCTAACCTGGAACCCTCTGGCTGACCACATTCCGAAGCAGTCATTCTGAAATGAACTGTTAGCTCCTATCCTTGGTTTCCATCTTTAATTTTAAATCAAGTGAGGCTGAACACAATTTTAGAATTAAACAATTTATGTTTGCCATCTTTATCTAATATAGATTTTTATTTAATTTTAGTCGTTTTTAATGGAAGACAAACTTTCTGTGAAAATTTTTATAGTCACCCCTTTCTCGTATCCATCATGTTGTGAAATATATTCCTAATAGGTTGATATGGAAAATGAAATTAAATGAGATCAAACTAAATCAGTAAATCAATAAATTGGTAATTTTTAACCATCTATAACAAGAACTAATCCAGCAGTGTACATTCGCAAAAAATAGCCACACATCAATATTCGTCGCTTTTTCATCGTAGATTTTAAAAAATACCGATCTTCAGTAAATAACGCATGCTAAAACATTCTGTGGCTGAAAATTTCTAAAGTAAAAACTACTTCTAACATATAAATATTTTAAATTACACTAACTTCAAAATTCTGAATAGCACTATCCATTAGGGTGGATCGCTCTTCTATGGAGAAAAAAAAATTATTATTAATCAAAACGTACTTATGCGGAAAATATGTTCTATGGTATGGGGATTAAGAGAAAAATAAAATAAAAAATTAAATTTTAGGTTAGGAACCGCCGCAAGGAGGTAGAATTTTCGAAAAAAATGAAAAAATACCTAATTTTGATTATACGATTTTTTAAAAAAAATTATTATTAATTAAAAACTACCTATGCGGAAAAGTTGTTCTATTGTATGGAGATTAAGAGAAAAATAATAAAAAAATTTAAATTCAAAATTTAATACTGCCGAAAGGGGGTTGAATTTTCGAAAAAAATGAAAAAATACTGAATTTTGATTATACGATTTTAGATTCGAAATAATTGTTTTTTTGCAATATAAATAACCAAAAGTGATGATTAATGAGTAGTATAATGTACATTGCAACATTTTATGACTCAGCTCCCCCTTCCCACACCGTCAAATCAGTCCCGTTAAACAACTAGAGCAGTAGGCAATGACTTTACGTGTTTTCAGAACTCTTTGAAGGGCTAATGTGATTTCTGTCGTCAGCTAGCATTGATATCAGGACATTTTCTGGATGGCCAAAAAATCAGTTTCTTTTAATAACAGGGTCTATGACATCCTTCAAATCATTCGAGAAATAACGCGATAGAATGATAGATTGATGCAAATGCTGTGCCTCATAAATTATGGTTTCGTTTTGATCTTGAACCACATAAACGCATAGACTTTTGTAATGAATGCTGTTAATGTCAAAAAAGCCTCGGATGAATTTTCGTGAGCTACATTGAACCTGAGAATTCTGTTCGCGATTCTAAGCCACCTTGAGTGGCAAACTTTTCCAGGATTTATCTTCGACAGACTTTCTCTGCACTGTCAGCAGTTTATGACCTCACAAATTTCCATTAAGCACAGTTGATCAGTACTTAAGTCTTAGTCACTTCACTTAGCGTGTTTTCTATTGGCGTGGATGAAACTACAGATAGCTTCTCGCATCCGGCCAACGATTTTCTTATTTCGCCAGTCAGGCTTCTGGGCCCAGATGTGGTTTTATCCACCTGCGCGAAAAGATGACGTAGTGGAAGCTCGTTGGCGTGTAACTGGCACACAAACCATTGTAGTGAACGATTCAGAATCAGTTCCATGTTGCGTATAATACCTCCTTTGAAACCTGTGCTGACAGATTTTCCGTCACAACCAACTGTGCTGACAGATTTTCCGTCACAACCAACTTTGTTACACCTATCTCATTGTCAACACATGACAAAAAAACTGTATATGTTATTTCCAATAATTTGCGCTCTCCCGAAATTTACAGACACGTGACCGATGCTCTCAGAGCCAGGTTCTTTTACCAAACTTATGTGTTATTCTATTATGACTTTTCTTCTGTTGTCTTCCATTGATAGAGTCCTGTCTTTTCACCCATGGAAGTATAAACCAAACTGGTCATGGTCATAATCTTTTATGACCTGAGACAATAGAGTGGTTCTTGCCTTTGTTCTCCCACGCCGAATTTTATTTCTGCCAACAACGTTCAAAACATTGCTTTCTGAGATAATGCCCACATCTTGAAGAGCAGCTGACAGGATGGCAGCGCCTGCTCGGTCGGAAATACCAAATCGGTCCAATGTTCTAACTGCAGCTAAAACTTTTTTCACTACAGGTAGTCCTGTGTGCCCCAACCGGCACAGTTGCTATCATGGCATCAGGCACGGGGACGCGGGGCGGCGTTCTGTCACTACAAGTGTGACTGTGGGGAAGATTCCATGAAGTACCACTTCAGACTTATGGATGCGTGGGAGGATAAAGCAGGAGACAGAAAAAAGATAGGATTGCCTACTGCTCTAGTTGTTTAGCCGGACTGATTTGACGGTGTGGGAAGGGGGAGCTGAGTCATAAAATGTTGCAAAGTACATTATACTACTCATTAATCATCACTTTTGGTTATTTATATTGCAAAAAAATATAATTATTTCGAATATAAAATCGTATAATCAATAATCGAAATTCAGTATTTTTCCATTTTTTTCAAAAATTCAACCCCCTTGCGGCAGTATTAAATCTTGAATTTAAATTTTTTTTATTATTTTTCTCTTAATCTCCATACCATAGAACAACTTTTACGCATAGGTAGTTTTTAATTAATAATAATTTTTTTTTAAAAATCGTATAATCAAAATTAGGTATTTTTCCATTTTTTTCAAAAATTCAACCCCCTTGCGGCGGTTCTTAACCTAAAAGTTAATTTTTTATTTTATTTTTCCATTTATCTATATACCATAGAGCATCTTTTCTGTATAGGTAGGATTTGAAATTCTGAAAAAAAAATTTTCGATCCACCCTACTATCCATTTTTGATATCATAAATTTCTCATAAAAAAGTACCCCAAGAAGTAAATTTTAGTTAATATGCTCTGTGTAGATTGTAAGATATTCGGCATTTCCTTTTCTAAATATAAAAGGAGTTGTTTCCCCATATAGATAGATGAGTTCTCTACTTGCATTTGAATTGCAGCGAATACTCTGAATTTTGCAATTCAGAGTATTTCGCTTTTTAAATGTTATTTTAAAAGTAATGATCTACATGTTGCAATCATTAAACTTGTTGCGTAAGAAAGTTCTGTAGAGCAGAACCTTTCTCCCAAAAATTTCATTTTGTCACCCGGAAAGCATGATATCCATGAGCTCTGGAAATTTCATATGATTTTAAGTTTCGCTTGAGTAAATTTTGATCGCAATGTTATATTTTCGTAAGTTGTTAAGGAAAAACGCCAAACTTTCGGTTAATTTTTAATTAATTAAAATTTTGAAAAAAGGTCTCTGAGGTGCACATTCCCACCCTCCAAAGTATATTTGTGCCAAGTTTGGTAGTTCTTGGTTTATCGGTCTGCCCTGTAGAGGACCAACACACGGACACACACACATTCTCCTTTATTGTTAGCAGAGATTTAACTGAAATAACAAACCTTCTTAAGTTATAAAATTTTAATTTTTTTATAAATATTTAAACTTCTATAAAATTAAATTTTATGAAAGAAAGTGTTATTATCTAATATTAATATTGAAAATGTTTTGGAAATATATGATGCCACCTTAAGTGCATCGTTTTACAGCAAAAATAGAAAATTGAATGTAACTTCAAAAGTACTCGTATGAATATGCTAAAATTATGCACATTCTACTCAAATGGCCATCTGCTCCGATTACTGTCAATGTTTATATTTGTTGCTATTCAAAAATTTTAAACATCAATTTTAATACGATATTTCATGCAGTCAAAACTATTTTTAAATAAAAAGTAAAAATGTTAAATGTGCAGAATTATTCGTACTATTACGCAAAACAAATTCTAGGTCAATAGTTATATTATTTCTCAAGATGTAAAAAAGTCCAAATTTTACTTTAACATTAGATATTCAAAATTTTATATACTTATAATTTCGTAACAAAAACGGCTAGTGTAATGATACTTGGCATTGGAGCATAAATTGTGATGATGTAGTTTGGGCATTTGTTAGGAGAAATAGGTGTTTCCTTTTGGAAATTTTGAAGTTACTGCATTTATAAATATGTATATGACACATTATGAAAATTTTAAGCATGGAACCTTTTACTATGCATTTTCCCCTGAAAATTTGTACCTTTTGTTTTACTGTGGGATGATCGGCGGCAAAATAATACAGGGTTCCTGCTCCGACTATACGTCTCATATCTAATAACGAAGCTAAATAAATTCTTTTCGTCCGGAGGCATAATATTAATTTCAAATTAGTATATTTCAATATCGAAAACATGATTAAGGTTATAAATTTTAATTCTATAATTTAAGTTTCTTTATAAGGTTTCTGCGGATTAGCGTAACTGAAGAATAAATGAATAAAGTGTTTAATAGGTTAGTAGAGAATATGCGGTAAAAGCTAGGAAGATTTAAAATAATTTTTTATTCAATGTTAGAAATTTGTATCTTTAGCAAAAACAAGACCAAGGGATTAGCTCCATAGAACAAGCTTTCTAACTTAATAATTAAATGACTTATATAACTTTTATTAGCCCTTAATATCTTTTAGCTAAAATAAATGGATTGACCTGAATGTAGAATTATAGTAATTGCAAGGTGCAATTAAATTCGAATAGACATTTTAGATGAAGCATTTAGACTTTTCTTGAAAAGTTCTATTATTACCACTTTTATAAAAAAAATATTTTATATTTAATTCTTAATAAAGATTGCTGCTGGAGCATTTTTGTCATTCATTGTTATTTCTTTTATTTATAGCATAGATTTTGATACCTGTGCTGGTGAAAACAAATTAGTACTTTCGTTTGATATGGATGAATAATCGAAATCTGAAAGTAGACTGAATGCGTATCGGACAGAGCGTTTTTGACTTTTCTTTAAATTCGCTTTCATTTAGTTATGCTGCTACGAAGTGGAGAGTAAAAGATGTAGAGGGAATTTATATTTTCTAAATTTATTTATATTTATTACTCCTTCAACCCACACTCAACCGAAGGCTTTTTGTATGTCCAGGAGTAAGGTACCAATACTTTTACCCTTCAATGAACTCTGACATAATGAATTCTGTTACTCGTAAAAATTGATTTGTTGCCCAAAGAGATTTTCTGAAACCGAATTGTCCTGGATTTAATACAGCATGATTGTCAATATATACCTTAAGCTATTCAAGATCGAAAGTTTTCAGTAAAATTTCTTTCTGTAAATTCGGAGAAAAGAGATTGGTCGATAATCTTTTGAGTTGGTGACATTCTATCCAAATTTTAGAATGCAGACTAGCACGGCGTCCTCGAACAATCTGGGAAGTAAAATCGGCCGAATATTCAATTAAAGATTTCTAATGTCTATACATAGGTGTTATTGCGAGATTTTTTAGTTCTCTCATCAATTACAACGATTTGGTTAATGACGCCCATGGCCTCCAGAGGATCTAATTTTCAAATGTTTTCCAAATTACAGCAAAATATTTTACAATACTTTAAATGCCGTGAAATTGATTAAATAAAATTAACTCAAAAAATTGATTAAATAAAATTATCGCAAAGCTCATCTTTACGAAAAACATTCATGTTTTGGAAAAACTAATCATATGAAACCTATATAAAAGAGATTAAGAGTGTTTAGAGTAGGGGCTGTATTTCAATCTATGAAAATTTTTTATATAAGTTTTGTTTGTTTCTGTGTAGAAAAGTTTTGTAGTTCTATTTGTTTTCAAGACAAAATTCGTATTGAAAGTACATTGATATTGAATAATCAATAAGCATTACAATACCAAATAGGAAAAAAATGCTTCTTTTTGAAACATACGATGCGTCGTTTGACTGTGAAAATATAAAAAAATGATGCAACTTTAAAACTACTCTCACGAGAAAGCAGAAAATTAAATGGGCTTATAAGATAGCCTTTTGCATCGATTACTGATAAAATTTATAAGTATTATATAAAAATGTTTATTATCAAATTTCATAGAATAATTTAAGCACTCAAACTTTTTAAAATGCTGTGCAGAATATGTACATTACTTCATACTAATACAACAAAAGATTTCTAAGTCAACAATCATATTATTTCTCAAGATACCAACAAGAATTCGAAATTTTATATTAACGATAGAGTCTCAAAAATTATATTTTCTGATGATTTCGAAACGCATAGAATAGAATGATGAAATTTTGTATCCGCGCATAAAGAGGTTTGTAGTTTCGGGATTCTTCGGCAGAAATGTAAGTTGCCGTTGGGAATTTCGAAGTTAGTTCAAATTTAAATATGTAAATCAACCCTTACGAAATCTATAGGCATGGAATCTTTAATTAGACTTTATTTCCTGACAATGGATGCATTTTGGTTTGAAATATGATGAACTGAGGCATTGCTTTTGGGCGGTTGCTTTCTCCCGCGACTGTACATGTGTAATTTTCATCTGTTCTCTCAGCTGAAGATAATAAGAAAAATGATTAATCTCGTCCTTTTTTAGAAACAAATTCATCTTTTTAATATATATACTTAAAAAAAGAAGAATTTTCTCATTGTTTAGACATAATTTTTTTACTCGTATATGCTATAAAGAAAAGCATTAGAATCATTCTATATTGAAAAAAAGATATTAGTACCTCTAGTCCGGAACATCGAAGTAGGGTAATTTTTTCAGGCCTGATACGTCTGTCTTGTCTTCATCCGGTTTGGTTGCATCAGAAGTTGCCTTCTAAGAACTACGAATTAGTGGCGTGCTGTGGTTCTTGAACCTACCGAAGCAGTCGGGCATTTAGAACGCATAAATAGATAGTTTACAAATATATAATTGAGAAAGTTTGCAGAATATTGTAACTCGAACAATTTTTATGTACAGTGATAGAGAAGTATTATTATTGAAAACAAGTAATAAATTATTTTGTAGTTTATTTATTTTCGAAACAATGTAATCAAAGTTTTATGAAACATAATTTTAATTAATAAAACCATATTAAAAATGTATCATTATTCCAATTTAGGAAACAGGAGGTCCAAAGTGGACCACTGGTTACCTGGTTTGAACAACCAATTTCTTTTAGTTCAATTAAAGCAAAATATTTTTTTGATTCTCAAATTCCTATTTGTACACAATATATGAACAGGAGTACAACATTTATTCCCTATATCAGTTCTTTTTCTTCCTCTGTTTCTTCACATATGATTGAAAACTACGTAAGCTTTGATTGTCTTCTTTTTGAAGCTTTGAATTTGTTGCATTTGATGTCATTAGTGTCTTTTTATGGCCTACTTTATATTTGCTTTTTCGTATTTACTTCCAATTAATTAGGACGATTAGTGATTATAAATTATTTATGATCTATTCCTGTAGTTCGAGGCGAGGTTCATTTAAACAATCGAATTTAATCAACTGTTTTCGGTTCAATCTAGGAATTGTTTGGTCCACAACAACAACAAAAAAATGTATATAAACTTTTATTAAACTATTTTAATAAAATTATTGCAGTAAATTGTAGACACACAAGTTTCCTATTCAAGGATATAATAATATTTTTTGTTGCTTGCTTTAAAACAGTAAGAGAACTATTGGTCTTTTGTTAAACTATTGAGTTGATGATCTGTAAATCTAAATACTTGTTCTCTAACTTCAACGACGTAGCTTTTTCTCTTAAAAAGGATTTCATAAACCACAATTCGAACATTTAAATATAATTTACCAATTTTACGGCCCAAATTTTTAATAGAATTGAAGTTTCCTACTTTGCGAATTTGATAATCCGGCTCTGGTAATCATTCGTAAAAAGTTTCATCTGTCTTTTTCTCTGCATGGAACTACAATGCTCCAGGTTAGCTTCGAAAAGTGTCGCAATCAGTTTGAACGAGAAAATTATGCAGTGAGCATGAACTCATCGAGCGTGGCAGCATGAAGCACAAATCACTTGCCCACTTTAAACACGAATGTTTTACATTGCATCGACGGCGCGCTAGGAAGCTTAAAGTAGTGAGCTTCTCAATAAGTTATGAAAGTTATGAAATCAAATTAAAGCAATAAATTGGTATATTTGATAAATGCACATCAAATATGGATACACTAGTGTACGCCTCATAATCAAAAATCGAATCTAAATGGATAAAATTTTCGTCCACAGGAATAATATTAATTTCAGAATAATGTTGTTTATCATTATCGAAAATATAATTAAAGTTATTTGGTTTTAAATTCTATAAGTGAATCTCTTATAAAAGGTATGAGCTGTGAAGTGTAAGTAAGCAATAACTAATAAAGTGTTTAATACTTTAGGTAAGGCATGTGCGGTAAAATCGAGGAAGATTTAAAAGAAATTTCTTTCATAATTCAATCTAAGTAATCTGTCTCTTTTTCAAAAACCAGTTCAATGCGCGAGCACCAAAGAACAAGTCATTCTTAGTTACTGATTAATATTTTGATTTTTTTTATATTTGGGAATATTTTCTTCTTCTTTAAATCTAATTTCAATATATTCAAGAATTACTTAAATGTCACTAAAAGAGTTTGAAGTTAAGATAATTTCAAACTGAAAATTTAAATGTCTAATATAACTATTTTTAAGTTTTGATATTTGTAAGCTTGAATGAATCGATTGACCTGGATGCAAAATTATAATGAAAGCAAAGTGCAAATGATTTCGAGTACTGCAGAGACACATTTCAAGATAAATTATTTCGTAAAAAATATTCAGACCTTAACTATAAAATTCTAATTGTCATTATATTTATTAAGTTGATCTAGAATGAAGTTTTTAGTTCATTTTATTTTAATCAATTAAAGTTGTGGGAGAAAAGAGTTTGGTCGATAATTTATTGGGTTGGTGATATTCTATCCAGGTTTTAGAATGGGGATCCGCACATATTCTTCCAACAAACTGGAAAATAAATTCGCTCGAATACTCAGTTAAAGATTTATTTTCTCTATATTGGGGGAACGATATTCGTCATTTTCAGAGAGCCTGCTATATGCATTTATTTATATATCATATATTATGTATTTTTATATGTTAGGTAAAGATGTAATTTGAAGCAAAAATAATTCAAAAAAAATAAAAACAATTCGTAATAAATACTAATGAACATGCATATTCTAAGATAAGGCAACAGTGTCGTGATTTTATCTTAATAAGATTATAATTCATTCATTATAATTACAATGAATATCATCAACATATCATTACAAAAACACAATGTTCTCTCAAAAAAGCAGTTCAAATCCTTAAAGGAAATTTTAAAAAATATTTTTAGTTGATGCAGATTTATTAGTGTCCACCGCAACAGAAAAATGAAAATCCTGGGTATAAGAACAAAGTCGAGCACCGTTGACGTATTTACCCAGAAATTCGTCAAAAACGTAATTACCGAACTTTTAGTCCAATTAGATATAAATAAACTTGATAGGAAATGGTTACGGATAATTAAACACGGATACAGTATTTAATCCGTTGTTATTATAAATGAGCTCACACGCTCGCTTAATAAAAAATGCATACAATTTTCCATAAAGTTCAGAGGAATGCGTTATATTATAATCATTTTGATAAAAAAAATAAAGACCTAGAATTTCTAATACCTGGCTACATTCTCTTCAGTTTAGTTTATTTATATTAACTTCCGGCTTTGAAACAAAACGATGGCTAATTTTAAAACGGATCTCATAATTTTAAATCGCTGTCAGATTACGACGACAAAACCTGAGCAAGCACACTCGTATCCGCACCACACCAGGGGGGGGGGGAGTTTGGCCACTACGTATGATTTAAGGTGGAATAGACCCCATACAAGGCGGATCTTGAGTAGAATCGTATTTACATCCTGTAACCCTCTGGCTGACCACATTCAGAAGCAGTCCTTTTAAAATGACCTGTCTGCTCATTCCCTTGGTTTCCAGATATCACTTTAACCCGGTGAGACTGACACGATTTTAGATTTAAAATTTTGTGTGGACTTTTGTTTAATTCTAGATAATTTTAATGTTTGAATGCAAGACAAAATTTGTATGAAAATTTTTATAATGATCCCATTCCCCGGTCCATCAAGCTATGAAGTAGTTTCCTAATAGGTTGGCATTTAAAATAGAATTTAACGAGATCAAACTTAAACAATATATTGGTAATTTATAATGACAGATCCACCAGTGTACGTCTCATTATCTAATATCGAGGCTAAGTAAATGCACTTTTCTGGCGGAGGGATAATATTAATTTTAAATTAATATGGTTCGGTATTGGAAATATGATTAAAATTATTCGATTTTTAATTATATATTTTTAGTTTTTTTATAAGGTTTCACTGGAGAAACTGAAGGTAAGAATAATTAATAATGTTTTTAATAGGCTAGAACGGAATAGACGGTAAAAACAAGAAAGTTTTAAAAGAATTTTTTTTCAAAATTCGACTTTAGAAATCTGTATTTTAATCAAAGGCTAGGAAAAGGGATTAGCACCGTAGAACAAGTTCTACTTAATAACTGAATAAAATCACAATTTTATTATATTTCAGAAAGTGCTTTCTTCCTCTTTTAGTCTAGTATCAATATATTGAAATGGTACTTGTATCAATTTAAAAGAGTCAGATGATTTCCAACTTAATAATTAAATGTCTTATACAAACCTTTCGTAACCCTTGATATTTGTTAGTTAGAATAAATGCATTCACCTAAATGTAGAATTATAGTGAATGCAAGATGCAAATAATTTCGAATAATGTAGAGACAATTTAGATGAAATATTCTTCTTCTTATTTTCTTGAGGTTCTTGAAACGTCTTATTCCTACCACTTTTATAATGAAATATTTTGTATTTATGAAATTTTAAAAAAAATCCGTTGAATCAAATTCGTGGTACGTGTACTTCTATTTCTTTTATTCATAGCATCGATTTTATTATTTGTGCTGGTAGAAACAAATTAGTACTTTCATTTCATATCGATGAATTATCAAAATCTGAAAGTAAACTAAATCTTTGAAACGCGCCAAAATCGAAGTTATTGTTATTTTGAAAGGTCGTAATGAAATAAATCAATTTGAATACTATCCATCTATATTCCCTTTACTTTGAATCACTTCATTTTATAATTTATTCTTATTCACATACCCCATATAAGATTGCGCGTCTTTAGACATCTTTAATATCTCTAATATAACATTATGCTTTCAGCTTTCTTAGTTGACAATAAGGAAAGGAGAGGTTTGTTATTTTGATGTTCTAGCTTTAAAGTTTTAAAAATTTGCTTCTAAAGTAAATAATTCGATCTTTTTTGCGTTTAAACAAAACTCTGAAATTTTAAGAATATTTTATCCATGGTAGTTAAATATATTATATATATAAACATGAATTATCTGCTATTGAACTCAGTATGAGAAACCGAAAAATACGTGCAAAACGGTTAAAGGGTTAAAACATTTGGCCATGAAATAAGAAAGAGAACTTTGTTTGCTTTGTTATAACATGTAATAACTTTCTTCGTCTTGTATTATTTTTCCTTAAATCAATATTTTTTAAACTTGAATCTTTGAGTATTACTTGCCGGATTCCAATTTTATTTATGTATGTTAGTTATGTGCATGGGTATTAAGGTTATTCAACTTTCATAAAATTCAATATTGCTGTTCGAAGATTGTAGTTTAAAAAATATTGATTTGAGTAAAATCCCTCATAATTTGTTTGTCTATCAAAGAAGCATAGATTATGTACACTGCAATGCAGATATCTTTCTAAAGCTTAGCGATATTCAACTAGAATTTTTATATAAACTGCCTCAGATATCATGCCACAGTGTTATGAAAGAATTCGCTGTGTTTCGCGCATGTGCAATGAAAAATAATATACTACAAATACTCATATTTCCCCAAATTTCAAGGTATTTACTTCGAATTTTAATTTAATGCGTTGCTATTACATTGTAATGCATTCTGAAAGTTTTGTAAGATTTGGGTCCAAACTCTATAGCAAGAATCATGAGGAAACGTTTGAGGTATTTTTTAAAGAAACCTTTATATTTTCCCGAATATACATGATATTTTTACGAAAATGCATATAAGCAATGTAAATAGGAAACCAAACAATTAATTAAAGATTAAAATCATGAACAGCTTTCACTGAAGCGGGATAAGACGAAAACTCTTTTCGTCGTCATCAATTTAAAGACAGTCCCTTAAATGCTCAAGTGACAAAACCTTCACTGTAAAATGCGAGTTCCCGCGATTGAACGTCCCATAATTCTCCAAAACTGATTATGAATCGTTGTATTAAAATTAACTCGAAATTTTTGGCATTTTGCAAATTGTGCAATATTTTGGCCCGTAGTGCAGTTGGCAAGCGTATCACCATGTTGTATACATTCAATTTTGGAAATTTCCCTCAAAGTAAAATCCATTAAAAATTGGTGCGACCATCTTTTATAATCTTTATGGAATAGTTGTAGACGAGCACCGAGAAGTGAAGAAAAGAAGAATGAATCCGTTTTCATTCATCATACTGTTTTTTCTGATAAGTATTCCTTGGAACTCTGTGGGAAAAACTCAACACTAATTCAGTTTAGAGAGACTTCCAATAATAACTTTTAGTAAGTCATAACTTTTAATATTGTCTTTTTCGATGAAATTTTTTCCACAAATGTAATTGACATGCTTTTCTGCTGTACTGTGCAATAAAATAGCCAACTGTTCGAGTTAAAAATCGAATCGGGTTTCTATTAAGAATTGGGTGCCTAGCAGGTAATCCGGTGGACCGCTCGCTTGGAGGCGTTTCTGCATTTATCTTATATTTATTCCTTCTTCGTCACATATTTTTTTGTAGAAACCAGCAGATAATATTTACAAAACACCATAATTATAATACACGTTTTAAAGATTCTTCACAATATGTACAAACTCACGTTCCCTATATTTTAAAATTATTCTTTCATACTTGAATATTAACTATGTTATTGTGTAATGAATGCAGTAAATGCGTATAATGAATGTAGGAAAATAATAATTTTAAAATTTAACCACTCTCTTGGTTTATATTCCATTATTTCTTTTACAATAGAGATCTTTTCTCTAGCCTAAATGTAAGGATAAATAAACGCAGCTAATAGAATACGTATAGCAGAAAGTTTATTTTAGGATTATAAAATGTTACCTAGATATATCCCTTAGAACTTGATGAAGATGGAAAGCATAACTATTTGTCAATATGGCATGTACGAGATAAGAACATTTAATAAAAATTGTGTTTAGGAATTCACAAAGTCTGATTTTATTTGAAGATATAGTTTTAAATAATTTAAAAGAAAAGAGCAAGTAAATATAAAGAAAAATTCACATTAGGCAGAAAAAAACATGAGGGTAATTTCTAAGTCTTAAAATATGATCAGCTGTCGATCGAACTCGGACAAACAGCTTTATTGCATGAGAACTTAACTTTTTCACTCTACCAGACTTCCCATAATGGAAAGCCGATATTTATAATAGAATATGAACCAAGATTATTCTGCGTCAATCGGTAGATATCAAGCAATCTTTTATTGTTCCAAGATAAATTATTTAAGTGGTAGTGGTTTTAAAATACAACCGATTTTTTTTTTGTTCTCCGATAGTAGCTGAAGCACCCACCCTAGCAATAGCTGCTATTCCGATCTGTCAAAATTTTAGCGAAGCCTGGCATGTTATATTTGCGCTTGAATTAATTAGAGTCCTAACTCCTTTTCCTTCTCCACAAAGTTTTTAAAAGAACGAGTCCAGGAATTCCTTGCCATACCAATGCTCTCTCCTGGATTTTCAGTGATGCGCTATCTATTGACGAAGATAAAAATTGACCAACTGTCATGATTTGTTAAGGTGATGATGTTAAAGTGTTTCTTGCTATTGGTAAGAGGCTTACAGAGGGAGAAAATGGTTGGATTTGTCAATAAAAAATGAAATGAAATTAAAAATACTTTTATTGAAGTACTATTATATTTTAAATTACGTTAATAGGAGTATATTGTGAGGTATTTTTATATTAGGATCTTAAGTGTATTTTGGAATTACACTGGAATCTCGCTTAACGAGCATAATTCGTTCCAGATGCTTACTAGCAATTAGAAACACTTGTTAAGCGAAACAGTTTTTTCCCTATAAATTAATGTAAAATACCATAACGCGTTCTACGTCAAATTCGTTTATCTACGTTTATTAAAATACAACAGTGCTAAGGAGCTTTTCATCTCTCGAGGAATGAACTAACCTGGAAAGGGAATTCGATTTGCAGGAAACTTAAATATCGAAATAATAGTTTATTATTTATGATACTTAATTATTTGTTTTACTCGAAAACAGTCTAGATACATTTATTTTTGCCGTCACTCCCAAAATCACATTCGGCTTCTTACAAATAATATTCTCGTTAATAGTATCGTCCCCTTGTAATCTTCTTAAAAAAATACCCTGGCCGAGCATCGTTCTTCTAAATCAGGGAAGTCCTCTTTCGCAGTGCCTGAAAAACTGTGAAGTGGTTAATGTTTTGATTTAACTACTTGAAGTGTGTAAAAAATCCTCTTCCTTTCCCCTGTATATGCTGATAGCTGTAAATACTTAGGTCCGAAATGTAAAAAACAAAACCATTTACCCGAGTCTATAAAAAATTATAACTCATTCTCAGTCTGCTTTCTATGATAGATTTGTAATAAAACCAAAAACAATACCTTATTCTAAAAACACGCTCTAATTTTAAGAGGCATTCATTCGTATTTATACGCTGCATTTGTATTTCGATGTTAACAGTATATGACGTTCTTTTAAGATAAGGTGATATTGCAGTAATAAATACGGTCTCAATTTCGTCTTCTTGTTTTCCACACAATGCCACCATATAAACAAAAAACAAAGCTGTAAACACAATAATGCCTTAAATTTCACATGAAAATGAACTCTAAATGTTTCTACACCTACACAGTTCTATCTACACCTACCTTTTAATATAAGCAAAAGTTTAAAGGCAGAAATAAATACCGAAATTCCTAAAATTTTTTTAAATATTTATAGACACCAATCAGAAAGATTTACTTTTCACAACGCTCATTTACGAATAAATTTCATCGCTTTTATTCTAGAGCAGAAGTATCCATCATCGATTCAGTGACATCTAGCTCGGTGTTCGAACGATTCTTATTGCCTGCCATCTACAAAAAATAAAACCGAGCAAATTGTGTCTTTTCAGTTACTGTGTCCTGTTTAAATTTATGTACATCACTTTGGCGTAATATGACGTCTTCTAATTTGTTTTCATATCGTCCGGCAAATTTTCTAGAGGCAACAGTTAGTTTGTCTTCTTTTAAAAGATTCCTGAAATTCAGTGCCCTGCAAATATGAAATTTAAGTTAATTTGAAAGGAAAAAATAAAACAACTGGAGATATGCAAGAAAAAAATATCAAGGGTTTTCTCAATATACTTAAATGTGGAAAATGTGTCATTTTAATACGTCTTTTGTTCACATTTTATTGTTGGTTATTTAACCCTGAGCCCTTTAGCTGGTCTTAAAACATTATGTTACATTACACCACCTGCATCCCCGTGTTTAGAGCCATTTCGCTCCTTTCCGGTTTGTTCTTAAAACGATGTGCACCGAAAGATAAAACCAATTTGTCAACTTAAAAATTGAAAATTACAAATTTTAATTTTCATTTTAATTTAAGGAGAGACAGTTAAGAAAAAAGAACGAAAAAATTAAAATTAGTAAAAGTTCTTTATGTTCCTTATCCATAAATAAGCCTCGGATGTGCCAATTTTTTGTTCACTTTATTATTGTTTCATCATAAAACAAAATTTACAGGAACGCGTCAAACGCGTTGTATGATTTTCTTCAGAATTGGCATAAATGTTCCTTGAAATCATAAAAAATTATGTATATTTAGAATTATTAACAAACAGTTTGAAACAATTAAAGCAATGGTATTATTTTGGTATTGACTACATATGTCAATACTAAAATGTTAATTCGGTGCTGTTTAATTTTAATTTCGACAAAATACCATAATTAGTATTTACAAACAATACCGAAATGTTACTTGTTATTTAATTATAATTTTGTCAATAATTGTGAAAACTAAGTATGGTGAGATTTTTTCTATCCTAGTCGTCATCAGCGATTTAGCAAGGGAAAATGGCGCTCCGGGCATAATGATAATTATCCACCCATTCCTATATTAAATGATTTGATTGATTTGATTTTAAAAATTAACATCCACAAAATAGCGTTTTGTCTCCATTGCGCCCCTAAGACTGATGCCCGGAGCATTAATTACCCCTTCTCCCCATGATCGCTACGCCACTGCCGGTGAGTTCCCTAAAACAAGAGATGTCTTATTCCTTATAAAATAGGCCGCAGTGGCCTGTTGGTAAGGCCCAGGAGCAGAAAGGTCCCGGGTTTGAAACCCTATTTCACTTATGTATGTTGTACCTTTATATGTAAGTATGTTGTGTGTTATGAAGTTGCACGTTAGATCATACGACCGGGGACAAACATCCTCCCGTTGGTGAGGTGCGGAAGTTAGGAAAGGACGTGCCATCTCCGGTGTCCTCATCGTCACCCGATCGCGGTACAAAATTACAAGATCCGTCCCCTAATGTTGCTTTAAAACGGGACGTTAATACATCTAAACTATTCCCCTTCAAAGAATTTTAACGAAGTCCATGCATTTAATGGAGATCCTAAGTCAATAATTTAAATCTCTCAATAACAACAATGGGTGAAATGTAAATTTTCTTTGTGAAACTTCGGAATTTCTATTTAAAAATTTTTTACTAATAACAGAGGTAAAATTAAGGAATTAACTATCCCATTGCGAATTGCACGAGAATTCTGGTTGGTGCAAGTGTTAGAGGCCGGGTTCCTCATCAAGCAGGCCGCGAGTTCAAATCTGGGAGGCTATTTTTTCCTTGCAGCCGCTTGATCAACCTTTGCAGAATTTATATTTCAAATAATTTCTTTCCAACATTATATAAATTCTGTGAAATTCAGCATTTACTTTAAATTTATTCCTTATTCCAAACTTGCTAATTATGAGACAAAACCCCTATTCTAATTTCCTTTCCTGAACTTAGAAGTAACCTAAATATAACAAATAAAAGTATTTTTCAAAACACACTTTTATTACTGTATTAAATAGTAGACTTTTTCTTATTTTAACTAATTTTAATCTTTAACGTATAATTCATTATTATTGAATTATATATGAAAGACTGAAAGGAAGACAAAATAATTATAATGAATTTTTCTCATTTTCACTACAAGGTGGTGCTACTACTATGAATCAAATTTAATGTAATAAATCTATTAACTGATAATTTGGCTCTAAAAATATTCAAATTATGTACTGCCATCTAGAACTGACGAGTGTGCAAAATAACAGAATGGAAAGTACATTAGCACCTCGCTTAACGAGCACCTCTAATATAGAGTAATTCGTAGAACGAACAAAATTAATTGCAAAAAATGAATCGCTTAACGAGTCACGCTTCGCATAACGAGTGACAAAGAGAGGGAAGTACCGGATTGAGAGCCTGCTACATCAGTCCATGCTTAGCACTCGTTTCACTTACATTGTAGAGTCGTTTGTGATCCCACATTTTTCCAAACTTGTGTTTGGCTTATAATTGAAGGGACCAATGAGCCATCATTTGACCATGAAGGGACAATCTCACTCTCAGTGTGTTTTATTCTTGCTTGCCTCAAGATGATATAAAATACGGGGGAAGGGAATACGAAGAGAATCCTGACTTCCGCTTGGAAGAAGCATTGACCGGAATGTAGGTTGTCGAAAGTGATTTTAAGGGGTTTTGGAAATTAACTGTGAGGCCTGTAGTCAATGAGATTTTGTCTTAAGCCATGATCATGGGACTGGAAGGGTGTAACACTGATATCGATGATCTTGTGGAAGAGCACAGGCAGGAATTGACCGCAGAAGAGCTTACGGAGTTGCGATGTGTTTGACGGCAAGAAGTGTTGGAGGAGAGCTTGCGAGAGGAGGAAGAAGTAGCAGCAAAGCAACAATCTTCTAATGCAATATGAGAAATGCTGAAAGCATGGAAATCTGTTGCATTCTACATTGAGAAGCATCGCCCTCATTAGGTAGCAGCTGCTACCTAAAAATGTAATGATTATGCAGTGTTGCATTTTCATCAAAATTTGACGCGTCTGAAAACACAAATATCTCAAGACAGCTTTCTAGTTATAAAGAATTGCGTATGTATAATGAATAATAAACTAGTTAATTTGCTTTTTTATTTTGTTTCCTCCGAATCGAATCCGCATTCGAGATTGGTTCATTCCGTGATATAAGAAAAGATGAAGATGATGTATATATACTCCTAAACAATGTTATGTATAATGATTTTTTAAGAAATGATATACATAAAATTTTTGAGTACTTTTTTCGTCATTTAACGCATTATAATATTTTACATTAATTTATATGGGATAAAATTATTTACGAGTAACATCCCGGAATGAGTTATGCTCGTTTAGTGTTTCATCCTTTGGCTCAGTACTTACAAATAACGTAACATCCGTTGGTACAGTATCTGAAAATAAACCTATCCATAAAAAATAAAAGAAGATTAAAAATCAGCGGGAAATGCAAAGCATTCATTGAAAAGACTCATTTTTTGTTAACTTTGAAATAAACCACTAAAGACAAAAAACGAGTAAGCTTCAGTCTATAAAAACATAAAGTAAAAATGTGTGCAAAATGTTAAAATGATTTTAATCCATCAACAGCCTTATCGATTCCGCAATAAAAAAGTTTTAATGAATTAAATCTGAAATATTCGCCTCAATTTCGTTTTATTTTACGATCTTGTAGTTCTTTATAGAAGTTAAGTGTATTTTGAACAGATTATTCCAAACAATTATCACAGCATCAAGAATAAAAAAAAGATATTAAAAATTTTCAAATCAAAATTATTTCACAAAAAAAGATGTAAATAGGGATATTTAAAAAGTTTCTTTTGAGTAAAAAAATACACTAATCTTTTATATAATCAATTAGAATATCGGAAAGTTTCCTAGTATATATATAAAGAGAGAGTATAAATCGTAAAATGAAAAATTTGTTCTTATTTTATTATGTTTATATATATATAAATAATTTTTTTTGATATATATATCAAAACAAACCAGAATCAAAAGACAAAGATCCGAAAACGTACAAGAAAGAAAAGACAAAAAAGAGGACAAAAATTTAATAAAATGAAAAATATCATGGCGAGCAGCACGTCAGGAAAAGAAGCCCGCCTATGATATTAATAAGTGCTTTTTTCTGCTAACGACATAGGGAAAAACACAAAACTTTTGTCGCTATCCCGACAGAAAGCAAAAGACAATTAGAAATGGAAAAGTTCTAGAATAAAAGACAAATACAATGAAGATGATTTGACCTAGATTAAAAATAATAAAGTAATATTCACGAAGCAATAAAAGAGAAACATTTTGTAGTTGTCTAGTTGTTCTTGTAGTTGTTTTGCAAAGAAAAAAAGTATTTTGATCTATCTCTAAAATCGTTATTTTTACGTTATTTCACAGGTTGATTTAAATCTTTGGGGGAAAAATTGGGAAGAAAAGTTGAAATTTTTAAGATAAGTTTAGAAAGGTAGTTTTCTAAGAGATCAGTCTGAATTTTTTTTATTTTGATTTATATTGCTTTTGCTTGGGTGAAGCATGCAAAACTCTTTACATATTACCCAGCATTAAAGCCTGATGTTCAAATACTTTTTAAACATAATTTTGCGTGTAGGATTGTGAAAAGTGATGTAGTCACAAAATAAGCAGTGCTGGAATGTTCTAAACTGGATTACAAAAATAGCCCTGTTTTAGAGAGATTTCGACAATTATTCCATACTTATTTCTCGTATAGAAGCAGTGCTCGAACGTCAATGAGCATAGATTGTGTGAGAATGAATGAGATGAGCGTGCATAGGTGTGTGTCTGTGTTAACAGAAAAGGGATAAAAATTATCTTTCAGAATGAAGCATCCCTTGAAAACGTCACTTAAAACTGTTTGTTCTGATTCAGTTAAAAAACAGCTATAATAATCTGAAAAATGAAAATCTTCGAGTACACAGTATAAGTGAAGAAAGTAAATTGCTTTTAAATGATATTTGATAGAAAAATTTTATCTAAATTGAAATTAATGTAAACTTTCAGATTGAAAGAAAATGGCGAAATGTTTACCTTTGAAGAATTTTTCAGTTGCTAAATGTGTACTCACCTAAAATCAGTAAGGCTGTATAGCAATTTCTGATAATGATTGAAGCATCAGAAAAATTTTTTAAACAACATAGTTTTACCAAATTTTTTACTTTTAAAGAAGAAAAGTTATATTACACATTAGATTCATTGTTCTTTCCGAGCATTCATTTGTCAAAACAGATTGCACAATGACGAATACTTTTCTGATAACGAAGACATTGATCTTTCTTTACAAAATTCAGTGAGTAAATAGTTAATTTTTCTGTATCATGATGATTTTAGAAAAACGAAATACAGAGTATAAACAGAGATTTATAATGCACTTTTAAAAACTTCTTTTCTTTCAATTCATATTAATCTGCCAGGTTTATCCTTAAAATTTGTTGGTACCTATATTGTTGGACACTATAAGTATTTAAACAGATTACTGCGAAACAGAAACAAAAAGTGGCAGAGTTAATATAAGGGAAATCTGAGCCTTCTCACCACCAAAAAAGTAAGGAAAAATCCGACTACAGAAAGATTTATGTTAGAATT
>BGPR01018637.1:14531-25629 GCA_013235015.1 Araneus ventricosus | reverse complement strand
TCTTGATTTAATTTAAAATCGCTACAACTGTCTGACTTAATTTTCATTTTTAAAAAATAGTAATAAAATCGTGACAATATTGCTTTCTGACTTGACAGGATCGAAAATTTTTCTACTTCTCTAGTCATTCCACTTGCACTTGTAGCTTTGGCGCGGTCGAAAACATTTTTTGGCCAGTTATTTCATATATTTTTTATTAAATTATCGAAAGTATTGTAGTGTTCTTTATTGTTCTTATTGTCAGGAGAGAAAAGCCTGTAAAGTTAAAGTGTTTTGGTTTTTATAACCCTTGGGGTTTGACATTCGTCACTACGATACAAAATTTTTATGACCTCAGCTCCCCCCAGACCCGAATCCTGGATTAGCCACTGTTCTGTATTGCACTCTATGATACCATTAAATTCTGTAGTGGGCGGATTTTTAACCAGAAATCGCATCTTTCCACTCTTAAAAAAAACCCTGTCGTCAAACCGGAAGGCGATGGTAGATTAATTTTTCCAGAGATATCAGGAAAAGCAATTTCACGAGGCTTGTATCTATGAGTATGTGATATTTGAAGTTTTTAATATTTTAAAATCATTTTTAACGACACCTCATTTTTAATTACTTCTATTTCCATCGTAATAAGCGCACTACGACTTTCATTTCGAGTCACGAGTCTTCCGGGAAAATCCCCTTTTTGCCATATATAACCTCTCAGCGCATTGTTAACTGCCCTTTTTGATTCAAGCATGTAAGCTGATAAAACAGCGCGCCGCTCGGACGTACCCTCTTTAATTCTGGTCATGGAGATACGTAAAAAATGATTCCTTTGCCTATGAAAAAATAACCTAATATCTTCAATGATTGAATAAAAGAGGATTGAACCAACTACTGTCTTTTCCCTGACCAAAATGGATTACACTTCACATTTAAAGACTGATGTTACAAGTATGTACTGTCCTACCGCCACGAGAAAAACCCTGAACAGGGTTGCTTCAAGTAGACGAGTGGTAGAAAGGAGGGAAACGGGTATAAAATCAACCGCAACATTTGACAAACTCAGCGCACTTCGTTAGTCGAGGTATTCGTTTTCGACCGAAGTACAAAGCGAAATGAGACTTCCGCCGGTTCTACCTGCGGCAAATGAAATGAAGCCCATTCTTTCACCCCTAAAATCTAGTGGAATATCCCGTTTCCATAACGACCGCCACCGGCATGTCTGGTGTCTAGGGTTTTTCTCGTGGAGGTAGGACAGTAAATAGCTGGAAAAGAATGCACATGATGAGAGCTTTCTAACAAGGTGTCACATGATTGCCTTAAAATCCCTCGAAGTTAGGGGTTGAAATTCACTTTTCAACCCTAAGGGGTTGCAGCTATCGAAAAGATTTTTAGGCAAAAGTTGCTTGTTATGATGAGACGATAATTTGCCTAATTTTAACTACATTTTTTGTCTTCAATCGTAAGGAGTCATGGGGAAATGAAAATTCCCTCCCTTTTGAGCTGGATGGCCAATCTACGAACTGGGCCAAGACTTTCACCCTCCCTATAACATATCCCCCGCTGGTTCAAATCCAATCAAAATTACTCTAGCTATCGTGTTCTCAAGATAAAATAAGCAACGCGTTATATAAACCTCTAAACAAGGGATGAGTTCGGGTTCTAGTGACCATGATCGGAGAAGCTATGGAGAAATTTTCCCCAAGTCGTGTCATGAGAGGCATTGCAACAAATAGTATTCCTATTAAGGAATCTACCTAAAAAGGGATCAGTTTCGCTGCTTCTCAGGTCAATCGGAGAAACTATGGAGAAATTTTCCCTAAATCGTGTCATGAGAGGCATTGCAACAAATAGTATTCCTATTAAGGAATCTACCTAAAAAGGGATCAGTTTCGCTGCTTCTCAGGTCACGGTGGCAAAGTTCTGGATAGGGATGGGAAAAACCTACCTGTTTTAACTAAAAACCGGTTTTTTAGGTTATTTTTTAAAAAATCCAATAATCGCGTAAGAAAACCAGATCGGAAGATACTCGATTTTAGGTTTGATTAAACTAAAATTTACCAAGTTATGAAGCTTTGTATTTCACCATCTTAGACCAATCAACGACAACGGCTTCCTCGAGGCGTCTGTTGGTTGGCAGATTACTGAAAGAGTCTTTATGAATAGATAAGTGAATTATTTTCCTGTAAAAACAATATTAATAAAAAATTTTGTCTACAAACGGTGTTTGTTCTTTTATTTAAAATAACCTAAAACCGGTTATTTGAAAAACCGGTTATTTTGAGCAGTTATAAACGCCAGGTTAAACCGGAGGTGAAAAAAACCTGTATATCCGAAAACCTGTTATTTTCGCAATAACCTCCATCTCTAGTTCTGGATCGGATTATCAAGGGTTCGAAATTCAAAGGGGAAAATAACGCTTTCTTTTAATCAACCATAACTCTTTTTTTAAGACAACATGCAAAGGAATCAGTTTTGCGGTGGACCGCTGATTCAGTGAGAACTGTTATTATTATTAACTCTTGTCATACAGCTCATTTTTTAAATTTTTAGAAACCAGATTGATATCGATTATAACAGTACATAAAATCGATATTAATATAAAAAATAAAGAAAAGTGTAAAATAGTGAAATTAAACTTCCGTTCTTAGCACCAGCCTATTCAAGTAGAATAAGTTTCAATTTTAGGCCAGGCTTCAAATAGCAGACATAACAGGGATATATGATTTCAAGATTTTAAATAGTATTGTTGTTTAGATCCGTTTATTGTTGTTTTTAATAGCGAAATTTTTAAACATTATATTTTAGAGTATTCAACTAAGTAAATTTATGGATAGACAGTGATAGTAAAGAATGCAAGAATATTTGTAAATAAATGTTTTTTTCCTGTAAAATTTCTAAAAATAGTTATTTATGAAAAAATATTACAATCTATAATAGAATTGTCCAGAGATGTCTGTAACGCTGGAAGGAGCTTAAAATAACCCCGCCGCTTTTGTCTGCGTCATTATTGAACGAGCAAATCGGATGATTGTATAAGAATATTGACTCAGCTTTCAACAATGAAAGATAAACACTCAATTAAATATTTTTCTAAACAATGAAAAAGGATTGAATTGTGTTTCAACAGTGAAAAGTATTGTTGTAAATTATGCCAAAATATATTCTTGTATATAACGCTGGGCGGTGCTTAAAATAGCCCCGCCTCTTTTGTCTACGTTAATACTGAACGAGCAAATCGGATGATTAAATAAGAATGAAAATGGATTGAATTGCGTTTCAACAATGAAAAAGTATTGTAAATTATGCCAAAAAATATTTTTTTTAAATTTATTAAAATTAGAGAAAAATTTGTAAAGCAACTCAATTGATATCATTAAAAAGGTAATTTTCTGTACTTTTTTTCATTTATTTCTTATGCACTCTGCCAATGTACATGAGATTTTGTATTACATCTTTCGTGACTAAATCTGTTAAAATCATTTCTGAGATAAGGTTTGTAGGCTAAAATCCCGTCTTAAATTAAGACATAACAGGGATATGTGATTTCAAGAATTTAATTAGTATTGGTGTTTAGATCCGTTTACTGTAGTTTTTAATAGCGAAATTTTTAAACATTATATTTTAGAGCATTGAATTAAGTAATTTTATGGATAGATAGGTAATAGAAAGGCATGCTAAAAAATTTCTAAATCAATGTTTTTTTCCTGTAAAATTTCTAAAAATTGTTATTTATGAAAAAATATTACAATTTTACTGATAGTTATGTTTACCAAAATGATTAAAAATTCATCACTTTTTGAAAAAAAAAATCATTTTAAAAAAATGTAGCATGTGATTGGGATGTTTACGATTTTCATTTTCAAATTGTATCAAATAAAAGAATAGCACAATCATAAAAGATAATTTGCAACAAAGTTATCTGGAGAATCGATTATGTTTCTTATCAAAATTCGTCGCCACGAACTATTGCGCAAACCATGATTTTTACATAACTTGAACTTTTATATTGATAAATTTTAATCTTCTTCTAATATATAGTATTTCAGCTTCATAACAAAAACTTTAAATTATGTAATTTTAATTTAACAATCTGTAATTCTAAATTTTCTAACGTCTCATTACCCTGATTGCATATTTTTGACTTCAGGATTGGACAACACAGAATTCGAGACTTGAAACAATTAACATTCTGACCGAAAATCATGCAAAAAATTTCGAGAATGCGAGCGAAAAAATTAGATTGCTAATTTTTCCATATAATGACATAATAATAGTACATTCAAAACTATCTGTAAGAAATATTTCTCGTGTTCCTTTTGTAAGTATAAAAATGACTAATATCGATTCTTTTTAAAATCTTTCAGTTCGTGCGCAGGGGTGGCGCCAGAGGGGGAAACGGCGGGGCCAGGGCCCCCCTGTCGGGGATTCTGTGCCCCCCCCCCGTCGGAGAAAGTTTTTGTGCAGGGTATTCAACTAAATGATAGATTGTAGCGGTTACAATCAACTGCCTTCTCCTTTCTATGGTAGGTGGCGCTACTGGAGCCATCTTTTTCCCATGATGCCTCTCTGTCATTCTAGTCTGTGTGCTTGTCTCGTGATGTTGTTCTCTGTTCTTGTCTTGTGTCTTGTAACTTTAATGTTCTGTGCTGTGGAACGTAGCCTAATAAAAAATGGTTCCTAAAATTGACTGGATTCTTCAGCAGCACTACACACAAACTTGAGTCTCGTCCCTCTATAAGATAAAGATCTGGCGAAAATTTGAGACCAATTTCATTACATTCGCCCCCTCTTTACAACAGGTCTTGCCCCCCGTCGGGCAGACTCTAACGCCACTCCTGTTCTTGCGGGTATAAGATACTCTATTTGCTTATTTTTTTAAAAAAAAATTGCTTTTGTACTACTCCAGAATCTTTCTTCTTTCAGAGATTCGCGAGCGTGAAATGAAATAATGTATTTAATGAAATATTTCAGTTCTTAAACCTCTGACTGCTTATCCCGCGATTTCCGCGGGTTGGAAGTAAGTCAATTTTCTTCTGCATCTGCGATTTTCGCAAACTATTGTGTTTACTTAGAACTATTACAGCGTTGAATCGTATTGTTGCAAAAATCTTTCTGTGGGTGTATGGTGTAAACAATCCAACACGCAGGTTAATGGAGAATGAAGGTTTATTTACAAATATGCAGGAAAACACGTAGCACAGGTACAGGAAACAATAGTTCTTGCACAGATTAGCAATGTAAACAGACAACAATTCACAGGTAATAACAGTTCAGCACTTTGATATCTAACGACACAAACAGTCAGCAAATAACTAGTAACGACAATAACTGCGCTTTCAATAGCGCTCACTGCGGACGAAGCTCTCAAGTCGTTTCCAATGGGTCAACACCACACACTCGTCCAAGCGCTCTCCTTTTATAGTTTCCCCGGTAGGCCGTGACGTCACATGGAATGATCTAGCACATTCGTGGCGTATTTTCTCTCCTAATAGAGATATCGAGAAGATTCCAGCACCTTTGATATCCCATATTTCGTCGCCAAATGTCTCGCCAAGTTTGTCGCCAAGGTCAGGGGTCCAGACGGGGCTGCTGTCGGTCATCTCATACTTACCCCTGTAAAACTCTCTTCTCAACCATAAGACTCACATTGCTGGGAAGCGACTTTCCATGTTTGTAACAGTATTATACTAATAAAGCCTTGCACACAAATCAAATGCGCTTCTTGCAACCGTTTTGGCCATGAATGCGAACGTTGCATCTAATTAGCAATTGAACCTTTTCCTTAAGGGAGGTACCAACTGTTTTACCCGAAAATGTTTTCTTTGAATGCGGGTCGGTACAGCTGCTGTACCAGACACAAGGGAGGATTTCACTCCCCGCATTCAATGCAGTTCTTCAGATTTATGTCCCCGTAGCCTAAAGGTTAATAAAATTCGCCAGTCATAGGGTTAATATTTACTACTACAGTTACTTACTGAAAACAAGTCCCCATGAATTGATTGCTTATTTTGGTGAAAATCCTGCTGCAAATGATGCAATATTAACACAACGCAGCAAATGAATCAAACTGGAAGATGTACTGAAGTTAAACTTGCAAAAATTGGGAAATATATGGTCCGATTTTTGTAGAAAAAAATTGGTCCTACTGATACCGTACAGTATCGAACTAAGTTGAATAATAATATTACGCTACTTTAGAAGACGTGACGTGTCAAGTTAGAGTCGTATTTTTGTTTCGATCTAATGTAATCAAGATAAAAATATTCCGGTCCGCGTTTGAGAAATTAAATCGATGAAATACAAAATCGAGAAATTGGCAATTATTATCATTATTTTCTGAGGCATTTGGCTAAGAAGAGTTTCCGAGATAAAAACTGTGTTCAACCAAGGTACAAATGTTGCCAGAAAATATATGACCATATTTTCTGAACTTTAACACGTAAAGGGGGAAGGGGGCAGGTAGTCAACAGACGTCTTTCCCAGCCAATCAACGACGAATGGTCATTTCATCACGGACATTCATTCGATACAGTTTTCACTTAACGGCAATAAGAGCTTTCAAAGCAGTTGCGAAACTAAATTATCTTTCTTAATTAGAATAGTGACAATATTATCTCTCAATCGGGAAAAGAGTGACACAATACAAAATTCTCCGTTTTAAGGTTTTTTTTTTCTCCTTCGGAGACTTAAACTCACATATATTTAATCCAGACATGATGTTTCAATTTCATTATTGTTACAAATATGGAAAGCCGCTTCCCAGCAATGTTTGTCTTATGGTTGGGAAGAGAGTTTTACAAGGGTAAGTATGGGGTGACTGGCAGCAGCAAAGCCTGTACCACTGATCTTGGCGACAAATTTGGCGACGAAATATGGGATCTCAAAGGTGCTGGAATTTTCTCGATATCTCTATTAGGAAAGGAGATACGCTTGAATGTACTAGATGATTCCATATGACGTCACAGCCTGCCGGGGGAGAACTACATAAGGAGTGGGCTTGGATCACATAGTGAGTGAATGTTGATAGACTTTGAACGTGTTGATCGACCTGGATCGCCTTGGAGTGCGAACGTCTTTGGAATCTCTCTTTGGAGTTCTATGCGCTGTGCGAGCTAGTAAGCTGTTAGACGCCGAGAGGTATTGAGTAAGTGTGTTGATACACTGGAACGACTTCGGAGTTTCGTCTGCAGTGCGAGCTGGAAAGCCGGTGAGATGAGCGCTATTGAAAATGCTATTATTGTCATTATTAGTGATTTTCTGACTGTTTATGTTGCTAAATCTGAAAGTTCTGAATTGTTATTCCTGTGAATTGTTGTCTGTTTGCGTTGCTAAGCTGTGCAAGATTTATTGTTCCTGTTACCTGTGCTTCGTGTTTTCCTGCATATTTATGAATAAACCTTAATCCGCCATTATCCTGCGTGTTGGACTGTTTACAACTGTTTCCTTCCCGTGTTCCAAAAATTCCATTTTGGAATCGCGGTGAATGGCCTGCTTGTGATTTCCATCCATTTCCACCTCACTCTCCACTTTAATTCTCAACTCTCCTATGTACTAAATTTCCCGCCAAACTTCGACCTCCAACCGCTACTGATTGTGGCAGCCTTTTTGCAAGTGAACGATATTCTAAAATAGTGTGGTAGAAATTGGGAGTACTTTTTCAGATGTTCAATTTTTAATCAAATCTAATTAATGATTTTTAAATTTTTTTAATAATTTACCCAAGCAAAATATAAATAACAGAAAACGGATGAAGGATTTATAATTCAAAATTGGAGGTGGGAGGAGGGTATTTTTTTCAAGCACAGACGAAAAATCCGCAACGTCTGGTCACCTCTTATTCTTCCTCCAAAACATGAAACTATCTTAAACAGCAGCAGACACTCAATTCCTTAAATCTAAGCTTTGCTTAACAGCTGTTTTAATTGGGAGGAAGCGTGGAGGCTCGATTCGTTTCAAAATCACAATGGATGGCATTTATCAACTCGTAGTGGTGACTCCTGTATAAAAAAAATCGCGTCTTCATTCATTTTTGACATCCAAGGAATCTTCATTCTCGCAAAAGGTCATTCTCATCGTAGCATCGGCCCACGCAGAACGGAAACTAGGATGGTTTTCTCCTTCCGCGCCAGATGGCGCTCATTTATCTTCAACCTTCAATTTGGGAGGTGATGGGGAAAGGTTACGGTATAGAAGTGGTATTTTAAGAAGACAACAGATTAAAATCGCAATTTTTATTTTGAATTTTACAAGATGTTTTTAAAAGGAAATTTTTTTAAAAAATGTAGCCAGCATTCCGAAAGGTATAAAGTTCAGAAATGCTGGTTAATAATAATAACGATAAGTTAGAAATAAATTAATTTTAGTTAAAGAAATTTTAGCGCATAAGTGGATTTTATACGATATTATATGATCTTCAACAAATTGTTAAGTTCATGAAAGCTTCTTTCACCTGTCATTTTATCAAATCTCAAAGCTAAGGTAGGAAATCAATGCCTCTGCTTTGAGAAGAGGCGGAGGGGGGGGGGACATAGAAATTCAGGGGCGTTTTATAGAATACAGAAAAGTGAAACTGTACTAGATGTTAATATAGTGTATTTTCGTTAATATATTGTAGACATATGAAACGCTCAGAAACACTATCGAATAACAGAGATATTTAGAATAGGGGAAATAAGGGAAAAATAATTGTATAAAAGTGTTTTCAAAGAGCAAAACGTAATTTTAAAAGCGAAGGAAATGTTCACTTTCAACGATTTGCCCAAAATGCTAGTGAAATAAGCTCACTTTTTTTTTTTTTAATGAGAACGCATTTAAAATTTTTTTTTTCTTTTCAAATAGGTAACGCGCCGTTACAGTGGTCTAGGTGGTCGTAAATTATTGGCCATCTCCCATTTTTGAGAGTCATTATCTGCAAAACTATTAAAGCTAGAAGAAAAATAACAGCTTGTATTTGTAGGGAATTTTACGCTCTTTAATTTGTCAAATCAATTGCAATCCGAAAACTGAATAGTTTTCGAGATATTGACGAAAAACTAAAAAAGGAAACCAGAAAACGCGCATCGGCTTTATGCTGATCGGTAGCCACTGCGTATGGAAATCTCTCGCTGTAATAAATTTAGAACGCCGTAATGGTGCGCCAACTATTTGAAAAAAAAAAACACTTTTTTTATTTGCTTTCTCATTTAAAAAAAACCGCAGTTGTGACATTATCATTTTTTTTATTAATTTTTGAAATGGGTCCAATAATTGATGACCAACCTATATTATATCGCTAACCCACGAACATAATCTATTTAACCACTAATCTTATTATTTTGTTAGTCACACAAATACAATTCATTACTAACTTAAGAAAATATAAATAGTTAATTATCCATAAATGAACTTGATCAAACATACTGTAAAAAAAAAAAAAAAAAATTGATTGCTTCTTTAGTTTTTATGAACAAGGCTAGTTTGATTATTTTATAAAAATTCAATTTTTCCATACTGATACTGATCTTTATTAATTTTAAAAATTAGATATTTTTTACAAACAGCAATGATATAATTGTCAAGTGTCTCCCAAAAACTGGAATTCTGTTAGCACTAAATAATTCTATGTCCCAAAAACAAAAGATAGTAGTGGCTGAATTATAGCTCACACAATATTTAACTTTTTTGTAAATATCTTTTAATAACATCTATTTATTATTATATTTAATTTTATTCATCATGTAATTTTATTGGCAACAAAGTAAAAGAGCAATCGTATTTTTGTTTTTACAATGGTGATGATTTCCGGTGACGATAGGTTGTAACACGTCTTAATGTTCGTTAATATCCCGAGACTAGCACTTTTGGACGATTTTACACCGGAAAGGGGTGTCCAGCAATGAGTTATATGAGCGCATTTACGGAGTTCTTTGTTAGATCCCGGTAAGTAAAATGTAAACATCCCCCCCTTCCATTCTTCACTTTTCCCCAATTCTGATGAAAATAACTCCGCCAGGCGCATGCGCAAAAGCCCGGAAGGTTTCGGAATCCGTTGCTAAACAATAAAAATATCGCTATTTGAAATAGAGGATTTTCATTTCTTATTTGATATGCTAGACTAACTTTTTGTTGCTTCTATCACGATTAAAATAATAAGAACGCAACCAGCTTATTTCCCGCCAAATTTTCTCCATTATACTGCACTCACAGAAATATTTCCTTCCAATATAAAAATTATTCGCTGTTTTTTATTGTAAAACATTAACAGCATTTTTTTTAATGTAAAACATTAAGCGCCATTTCCGAAGTGAAATCTTACATTCAGGCCACGACACCGTATGAAAATAATCTACAGCCCCACTTTCCAACGACACATTTGTTCTACTTTTGTACCTTGCCTTGTTCCAAAAGATTTTTAAAAGTGCAGAAAAGGTTTATCAGTTATAAAAAATTTCCCGCCATTAGTCCACAAAGTGGAACACACTGCAACCCCATTTGCAACAAAAAGAGGAGTCGTCGTCTCCCACGATTTCCGAAACAAATCTCACTCTTATCATGGGAGGGTCGAGGCGAACACGCAAACGATTTCTTTTAGTGAGTAGCACCACTCGATGCCTTCACAAACAGAAAAAAAGAGAACGAAGTGAAGAAAAAAAAGAACGAAACCTAAGGTGTAGCCCAGGTAAATAGTACTCCCCTGCCACATCACGTGCTCCCTATACTACGCGACTACTACTACCACTACTACTACGCCGTTCCATTGTAAGCGCATCGTGAGAACGCGCCCATAACGCGGGAAACCTCGACCAATGGCGGCCTTTCGCGTTTGGCGGGCTCGCTGGAACAAAGACAGGACCGGAAATTCCAATGGCGTGAACAACCTCGCGCTCGCCTGCCCCCCTCTCCCCCGCTCAGGGAGAGGGCAGCCACATCCTCTCTCATCCGGGAGAGAGGAGGGGGGGGAGAGGCACGCAGCATGATCGGTGAAAAAAAGGGATGGTGCTAAAAGAAAAAAAAAGAGAACAGAATATTGGCGAAATCCGGTGGAAAGATGAGACGAACCGCCGCCGTCTCGTCTGCAGCAGAAAAAGGGCTATTTTTGGATGAGGATCTTCTCTGGCTTGCTGCTTGTTGGGGATGG
>BGPR01018636.1:0-22743 GCA_013235015.1 Araneus ventricosus | reverse complement strand
GAAAGATTTAAAAGTAATTATATGTTTGAAAGATTTAAAAGTAATTATATGTTTGAAAGATTTAAAAGTAATTTTGAAATTTATTCCTCTTTTAATGTATTACGAGACACCTTTAACATTTATAATTACAGTATATACTGTAAATCAAATACCAGATTCGCAACAATAAATCACGTGCATATTTTTACGATGAGAATAACACTCGATTTTTTTTTTCACAGATTATCTATATGCGAGAGCTTTTCTATGGTTAACTTCCTTAGCTGAATCCGGCCCGCCTTTTATATACAGTAAAACAAAATGATTGTGTAAACATTATTCAAATGAACATTTTGCAAAATATTTTTTCAGACATTCAATATTGATTAATATAGTGTTACGTGCTGCCATCTGTCGACTGTGAGAATAATTTCACTTTAAAATATTGAACAACGCTGATTTATATAGTGCCAAATTTTTACCATGCTGCCATCTGTTGACGGACAGAATAACTTCACCTTAAAATATTGAACAATACAGATAAATGTAAAACTCGTATCTTTTTCGCTGTATTGAATAGTATCATAATACTCAGTATCTTAAAGAATTGTTACAGTGGAGTTTTTTGAAATAAAGCCTTCAATCGAGTGATATCCCGAGTTAAAATGAAGATTTTTGTAAAAACATTGTTTTTATATTATTTGTGAAAATTTAGTATCTCGGAAACACTGATACATACAATACAATAGTTTGTTACGGTATTCGGTGTTCATAATATTGCATAACATTGTGCAAATATTATAATATTTCTGTGCTACCTGGGTCACGTGATACATGTCCAATGCACCAAAGCAATTTTAATTTTGGAATAAATTTTACATACTTCAACAAAAAACGCTATAGAATACAGTAAAACATTCACAATTAGATGCGATATGATAAACGCAGTTACTTTTACCATGGGGGTCGAGAAGCTGCCAGATAAGTTAGGGAATTCGATTCTCTGGTGGGTAAAATAGTGATATTATGGAGTTCAGCTCCCTCCACTCAGATGACGAAAGGTACCCGAGGGGGGGGGGGTCAAGCCATGGCCGGTGATGGCTATAAGGAATCCACCCTCAGTTTCCGATTTGTCGAGATTTTCACCATTCAGCTTTTCCCAGATGCTTCGGTAGGGCGGGGTTAATTTGTTTTCGATTGCCATTCTACGACTTTCAGATGAAATAACTCGATTAAGACCGATATCAGTGTAATCATAATTCAGTATAATAATTTTTTTAAAAATCATACTGTTTATTCTTTATGAAATTGATTCTACTTTTGAAAACTTTCATTTTTACGGCAAAAAAAAAAATTTGAGTTGATCCTTTTCCTAGTTTTATGGCGAAATAACTTTTACTAGCTAATATCCGAAAAATTGGATTGTCATTCAATATTATGAATTCAAAGTTATCTTTCAACTTTTCCACGGAAATGGATAGCTGATATTTTAATTGAGGATATTCGTAAGTGCTAAAATTGGCGGATGGTTTTTGTGGACAATTTCTTGATATTCACCATTTATTCATTCAGGGATTCTTGCATACAGAGGTGCGAGGATATTGCTTTTAAATGGAAAATGTCCTTAGATAGAATTGAATTCTTGTGAATATAATGAAAGCCTCAGCACCGACAAATGACACATTACAAAAACTTTCTCATTAAATGTTTTTTCAACCGAACCTATTGGACCCGTTAACATGAAAATTTCATGAGCCAATTAAAGTAGTTTTGCAGCATATTCCCGAATATTTATTTATATAATCCCATATTTTATTTTGAAAGTTTTATGAACACATAAAAAAGCGCAGCTTTCAAAGTTAAAATTTCAAATTTTAGACTTTATATTTTACCACCAGCATGTTAAGTTTCATCCATATTCATAACAATTTGAAGTTGCTCAATTTGCATCAGTACACAGTTTCTTTCGCGTGGAAAGTATATGAATAACATACAAGTAGCATGCCTGTCTTTGTTTCTTCTAGTAATTTCCATGCCAGTGATTCTGTACGTATCCTTGCGATTCCTGCATTTACATAAACAGAATCTTAATGCTTTTTAATAATTTGAGTTCCCGCTTTGCAGCGAATTTTTAATGAATACGGACATCTTGCGTTTCTTCATATAAAACGTATGAGAAACAAATTGCTTACCATCAATAATAAAATATCACAACAAAACATCAAGAAAAAACAGATACACATTCAAAATAAACAATTCATAATAAAGTACCAACTATATAAGCATGATAAAATTACCGTATTATATTCCAATTGTGCAGACTGATGTCAACCAAGATCTGTCCCAATCTCCATTTCATTTAATAGGAGGAATCAAGACTAACTTATTAATAGCAGGATTCCAGTAATTTTCAAAGGAATGCTGCTGGTACACGATAAACTTGCATACTTTCATTTTAAGGAATGAACTTCACGTTCCATACGTAATCACTTGAAACTCACGAAAAAAATGCCGAATGCAATTCATAATCCTTTCTTTTATAACGGTTGAACGAAAACCAAATCTGACCTATTTTAACCACTTCACTTCTCTTGAACGGTCCTATGAATATCGGCCGTTTGCATAATCTAGAGCAAGGCTTCTTGTGATATGGGTCCAAACAGCAAGTGGGATCGCTTACATAATTTAAGGCCATTAAAACATCAACAGCTCTTGCTACACGAAATTTTTCAATGCACTAAATAAGGTAAAGTAATTCCAAAATCATCTTAATGTAAAGACTTTAATAATAGCTTTACAAATAAGCACATTAAACTATATTTAATTTTAATTCATTTGTCATAAATCAATTCTTTGTTTTCTCTGCTCCGTATATTTACTTATAAATACTCATGGGAATTTAAAATATTTTTGCAACTGAAATAAGGTCGTAACGCAAAAATTTTAAGAAGCCCTGGGGTAAAACATCGGGACATAATAATATTCCGTTAATAGCGATTTTGAATTTACAAAAGAACACTTAGGGGGTCTATTCTGGTACCCCCGGTTGGGTACCCCAAGATCTCAGTTTCGAAATAGGAGGATCATGGGTTCGAACCAGTCTATCTGAAGATCAGTAGTGTATGCGGGTTTAATGCATGTTTTAGGGGTCTATTCTGGTACCCCCGGTTGGGTTGGGAGTTGGATTGGGTTCCGTTGTTAACGTGCGGAACCCAACCCAACCGGGGGTACCAGAATAGACCCCTAAATCTGTCATTAAAGGGGCAAATGTCTTCACGTTCTTGTAGCGTGTCACCACGTTTCGTGACTTCCTCGCTATTTGACTACTACTCAAAATTATTGCGGCAATCTCAAAATACCCCTCGTGTTGCTTCAAATAGGAGGCGTTAATGTGACTTGGGTTGGAGACGTCTCTTTTTCCGTTGTGGCCAGGAAATGTGATCTCCCAACCCAACTCAGAGAGCAAAACCTAAAACTAAATACACAGGAACATCTGGTCTCCAGCTCTCACACAGTTTTCAAGATAAAGTGAAATTGAATGCCATCTGACATTCGAAGGAATCAATTCCTTACTATGATGATATGCAACAAGTGCGTCACGCTATTCACGCCGCGGTAGCCTAGTGGTAAGATGTCGGAATCGGGACTGGATGGTTCCAGGTCCGAAACCCGATAGCACTGAAGATCCACTGTGTATTGGGCCTGTTGCGCGTTAATTCATACGTAGGGGGCCAAACGCCCTCCCGCTGGTGTGGTGAAGAAGCTTGGAGGGGGGGATTGCCAGCTCATTCTCGTCATCTGACCAAAGTTCGAAATTACGAGATCCGTCCCAAAATAGCACTCGTGTTGCTTCAAAACGGGAGTTTAGAGGAGAAACTAAAAAGGCCAAATGAGGAGTCGCGCCAATCGTAAGCTGGGAAAAATGCGGCTCATATGAATGCAATTTTAAGCGGAGAAAGGGTTGCTTTTCTCCCTTTTCGCGTTGATCATTGCGTTAATTTCGGATCCTGAGTAGGGGCAAAACTTGATGCAGCTCTGGTCTGTCTCTGTCTTAATTTTTGATTGATTTTCCGTCTTCCTTTTACATTTTTTATTACTTTTTTCCATTTTCATTGATCACTGAATTCTCAAAGTGGAAAAGTAATCCAATTAGAATAAAAAGGAAAATACAATCTTTTAAAATAATTTCAGGGGGGAATGCAGCTCTGCAGCTCTTATGGACGAGCCGCCACTGATGCTAACCTATACAGTGAAGAACATTCTAAATAATCAGTGGAGCATTGAAATAATTTTTTGCTTTAAAAAATTAAGATGTATGAATTATATAGTTTAGAATGACTAATTTCCATTAAAATTGGGTTAACTGAAAAAGTTTTCCTATGCATTTCTTTTTATTGACCAGAAGAAAACAAAAAACACAAATTAAATATAAAGTTAATATACTGGTATAATTGTTAATCAAGACGTATAATAATTTCACTAATTGGCTGTTTAAATAGGATGAATAGCCTCCACGAAAGTGCCACTTCTTATAGATAACTTACTTGCCAATAATTCATCTCCATTTACAGACATAAACAAATAAACAAGCAACCCGGTTATACCTGTCAATGAAATCTTTGATTGACAAATATAATTTGTTTTTCTTATTCTTTTCTATATTAATTTAATGAATGAGCTAGATAATATATTAATTTTAATGCAGTAATCATACCTCTCTCTGTATAAATTGTTGATTGGTTACGTCTAGTTTTCTTAATATGTATATAAACAAGTATAGTAACTTAAATTATTTGTAAATTGATTAAGGGAAATTCCTCAAGAGCAAAATAATTTTAATCGGCATCTATATATTAAATTTTAATTACAAGTGTGAGAAATATCTACTTTTCGGTAGAAAAGTATTTTACTTATTAGATGTTTTAACTAACATTCATTTCTGAAAAATTCCCTAAAGGTATTTTTATTGAGTGAATTTTAAAGCGGTCTTTCAAGTTTTCATGTAAGAGACTGAAACTTTATGCCTTTGCTATTAAATTTTTTCAATGGGCATCAATAGATGGCACTACCATCTATAAAGTAAGGAATTAAATAAATGGTCTATTACAGAAATTCGATACATACACGAAAGAAATGCATTGTTGTAGGAAAAACACGTCTACGAAAGCTCAATTTAGTTATATTAACATCCCGTTTTGAAGCAGCACAAGGGCTATTTTGGGTCGGAACTCGTAATTTTGAACCGCTGTCAGATGACGAATTTGGTTTCTCAATAAAGTGATTCGGGCGTTTAGTTGTGGGGGGCGCCGAATCTGGTTTTCGTGCTTTATCCTCCTTGTGCCCATTTAAAACCGATGAAATGACTCTATTAGTCATAGGTATAGAGTGTTCAGGGTGGCGTTAGGTCAGATGACGAGGACGACACTTTAGCTGGCAGCTCCTCTCTAAACTTCTGCACCACACCAGACTAAAGCTCAGATTCCAGGAAGTTAATCTGCATTTATTAAAAGAAAAATGAGATATTGTTTAGCAACGGATTCGGAAACCCTCCGCGCTTTTGTGCATGCGCCGGGCGGAGTTATTTTCATCAAAATAGGGGGAAAGTGAAGAATGGGAGGGTGATGTTTACATTTTACTGAACATTATGTAACAAAGAACTCCGGAAATGCGCTCATATGACTCATTGCCTGACACCCCTTTCCGGTGTAATGGTAGTCTCGGAATCCGTTGCTGAACAGTACTAATGAAATTTTATAATGTACGCTTATACAATTCAGGAACACGTCTATACAGGAAAGAGTGCATTGATTTCTTGATTCAATCCTTGATTCTAAAAATTAAATTCAAAAGAAGTTTTAAAGGTCTTTCATCGCATTCGAATTTAAAAAATGCATATTTGGAAAGTACTCTAAGCAAATTCACTTTTTTTGTTTCCACGCAAATATTCAGACACACACACAAATTAAAGACATTTCCATAAAGTAAAGCCCGCCCAACAAGAATGGTAATTTTAAGGGGTGGGGCTGGTGAGAATTTAAACAAAATGAAATCTATCAGGAGAAAACGCAGTTTTACAATAGTAACTTTCATTTAATAGCAGTACACCTGTTAGAATTGTTCGTTGCAATAATTTATAACATTTCATAAAATTACGCAAATATTTATTGTGTTCTGTTTTATAAAAAATTATAATGAGGAATTTTTAAAAATCTATTTGGCTCTATTTTTCATTGTTTCTGTTATAAATAATTTATTTCGAACGAATTAAATACATATTTTTGGGTTTTTAACTAATATTATTGAGAATTTGTACTCTGATAAACTTTATTCTTTTGTGGGTACTTCAATGCATGACTAAAATTACTTTTAAAATTAACTCTTAATAAAATATAAACTTTATGTACAAAAATTAATAATTATAATTATGGCTAGTACAAATTATTATTAATATTTCTGTTATGCATAGATTCCAGACCCAAAAAATAATGAATTTTAAAAATAAATATGGTGGAATGTTTAATTTCTAAGTTGCTGTAATGTTTATAATAGCAAATAAAATTGTATTCAGTTTATGCAAGTACTTCCACATAAATGTTTCAAAACAAAACTCGTGCAAAAATTTTAGAACATACAAAAGACATAATGTCTTTTAAAGATTTTTATTCAATATGATAATTGTAAAATTAATTTGATAAAAATTCCAATATTTTACAAATTCCATATTGTCAATATCCATATTTTACTAAAATTGAATTTCTAGGAACAGATTTTATACAGCCTTCTAACCTGAACTTTTACTAATAGATTATATGATGCTATTTAAAAATTATGCACTTAGAATTTCCGCAAATCTTAAATAATCTTATATCTTTTTCGACAAATGAGAATCAAACAAATCCCAGTTAATACTAAATTACAACAGGGGATATTTTATAAAAGAAATAAAAATAACTAATGAAAATCAAACACAGTAATTGTTAGCAACCACTCTAAGGTTTCCTTAACAATATGTTCCACGCCCATCATTTTACATTGTAAATTGATGGGCGTGGTTCTATGGTATCCATGGCTAATTTGGACATTTCATTTTTAAATATTTTCCATGCCCCAGAACTAAATGTATCCAAATTCTTCAATATGAAATCAAGCACTGCTTTGCGGAGATATTTTTCGTGATACATATCTTCAAGACACAGAACACAACAAATGTTAGTCCTAGATATAAGACTTTAAGATAGCTGAAAATTGCTTTTTTCAGTTCCAATGACTCTTGCTCGGCTGCCCTAAACATATCTACAGCTTTGTCCCATTGTTCTTCTGCCATCTGGCGCCACATTCGTGTAGATGTTTAAAAGCAGACGTCGCAAAGTGTCGTCAAGTATAGTTCGGCGACAGATTCCGAGACTACCACCTTTGGATGATTTGACACCGGAAAGGGGTGTCAGGTAATGAGCCATACGAGCGCATTTACTGAGTTCTTTGTTAGATAACGTTCAGTAAAATGTAAACATCACCCTTCCATTCTTCACTTTCCCCTTATTTTGATGAAAATAAGTCCGCCCGGAGCATGCGCAAAGGCACGAAGGGTTTCCGTATACGTTGCTATACAATAGGTCGATGCACTTGCTGGTCTTCTTCCTTGGTAAAAATTTCTTTGAAAACGAGTGAAAGACAGCTCAGAATCATTTTGAGGACAGGAAATGTTTTGGCATCACCTCTAAGACTGATTTAACTTCAGGTTCAATCTTCGGAAAGGCTGTGAACATTTTGCCTGTAAGGACAACTGGCAGTAACAGACTCGATTCACCATTTGACATTCTGGTCTTTCATATCTATGCTAATCACTTGCTCAGTACACTCCAGCTGTACTTAGTTTTCTATTCCACTCCAGAGAGGGCCATAATAAATTTCAAATTCGCATCGCAAAGAGAGCACATCGTTAGGGAGTAAATTATTTACACTAGATAACAACTTTGGTTTCTCAACAAACCTACACAGATCCATATTTCTTTTGAAATAATTTAAACAGATTGTCTCAGAATGCACAACTGCACCTTCACCATCTAAAAGGGCTATTTCGCCCGTTATCCCTGGAATTTTCGTCACATCTTTCCTCTCAATGTCGATGGATACACATACTTTGCCACCGTATTCCTTTAAACAAAAATTCAGAATCAACGCAGAAGCTCCTACTGAGGTTGATTTCAGCAACCGTGTCGTCTTATACCCTAATGGGAGAGAGCTGAAATCTTTTATGGCCCAGACGAAGCAATGCCGATCCAATCCAAAGCGGGTGCGAGCGAAGCACACATGGGGCTTCAGCGTTTTGTTCGTCTTTCTCCACATGCGACATCGAACAGTGAGGACATCTCTAGGTAAGAACTCTGCTCTTCTGAGACAGAAAACCTCATCTTTTTCAGCAAATTTGGAAAATCCACTGTAAAATCCTTTTCTGAATGGAAAAGTACCTGTGTTCTTTATTAAAGGTAATCCATCGGCACCAAGGAATGAGAGATCGTAATCTATTTCAATCCACTCCGGTCCAGCGTTCTCTTGTTCCCTTTGAAGGAACAAGCGTATATCCGAACCAAAGACGTACCACCCCAAACTCCATTTAGTCATCTCCAGCGAATTCACAATGAATACAGGACTGGAGAGAATTGTTCCGAATGTCAAAGAGTAGCCATTTTCTATCGCCCAGATGTACGTGAAATGGGCTCTTCCCTCGTTGCTGGTGCTTGTCGCTGCACCCATCGCTTTCTCTTCGCACAGTTAAATCCAATTTTCTCTTCTACGGCCATTCAGCGCGAGACGACTTTGAACGCTTTATAAATAGAAGGGGACTTCCCTTTCTGAAATATTTCAAATTTAGCCTGTTGGTGCTTATCTAGAATGAGGCGAGAGTTTCTTTTTCCGTCTGTTTTCCTCTTATCGGAGAGATATTTCATTAATTCTCCGCCTCTTGAATTTCGCATCGGTATCAATTGAGATAAGTCAGCTTTTTCTTACCATGATAATGTTTATAGGCTAGATCAGTGGCGAATCCAGGGGGGGGGCTATCGGGCTACAGCCCCCCCAGAGCCAAACCAGAATTCTTGATTTTATTTAACATCATTACAACCTGTTTTTTCTTAATTTATCTCTTTTAAAAAAATAATAAAATCGTTTCAACATTACTTTCTGGCTTGACTGGCTCGAAACTTTTCCTACTTTTGTAGTCATTCCACTTGTACTTGTAGTTTTGGCATGGTCGAAGACATTTTTTGGCTAGTTATTTCATTGTAATTTTTATTAAACTATCGAAAGTATTGTATTGTTTTTTATGATTCTTATTGTCAGGTGAGTAAAGTCTGTAAAGTTAAAGAGTTTTGGTTTACTTTAGCCTTCAGATTTTACCTCATTACGACAATAAAATTTTATGACTCATCTCCCCAGACCCGAATCCTAGATTCGCTACTGGGCTGGATACTATCTGAAAGTTTCGATATGCGTAATGCAAAAATCATTCAAAATGCTTTACACGACAGACAGTTGGACCTGGAACTACCAAATTTGGCAGATAGTTGCTTATTGGGTATTAACTTCTCAATAAAAAAAGGGTTTTCCAAAATTTTAATTAAATTGTTAATTCCAAATTAATTAATCGAAATTTTAACATTTTCCCTTTATAACGTCGGATAGTACTATCGCACTAAAATCATTTTTACGCCATTTTAAAAATTAGCTTTTCATTGATATCAATTTTATTTCTGCGCTTTATTATTTTCTCTAATATTAGTAAATTTTTAAAAATATTTTACAACAATGCATTCCATTGTTTTAGTTACTGCATTTATACATACCCGCATTGAGACGATATTAAATACATTTTTTGTGTGTGTGCCCACATTATTGTTGCTATAACTAAGAGAAAATTCTTTAAAATAATATAAAAACAGAAGAATCCAGCCTAAAACATTTTCATGCTACGATGTTTCCGCCTAGAGATTCGATTATCCTTAAAACTTTTTACTCTCCCGTATACAGGGTGATTATAATTCAAGTTGCACATTGACATTTCTTAAGCAAGTCGAAGCCGACTTCCTTTTCTTGATGGTTTCATCAGTTTTTGCTTTTTCTACGGTTTTTGGCCTAGGGACAATTAAAAACCGATTTCAGTTTTGCTTTCTCTACGGTTTTTGGCCTGGGGATGATTAAAAACCGATTTCAGTTTTGCTTTTTGTACAGTTTTTGGCCTAAGGACAATTAAAAACCGATTTTTTTTCCCCTATCCGCTGTGGCTCCACCTTGTCGTGGTGGATAGGCTTTGAACAAAGAGTGCCACAACAACATGTCACTTCTTTTAATTAGCATCTTAAAATTAGCGTATCTTTTAACCCTTTCCGGTGCAAGGCATTAAAAGTTTTGAAATATGATGAAAAAACATCATGAATGGGTTTAGTTTATTGTCAAGATATAGAATCTACAAAAAAAATTTTACTTGCATCATTCCGAGGGGTTTCGTACCCCTTTAGGGACACCTCCTCATATGAGGACCCCTTTAGATACAGGCATCTTGATACGCTCAAAAACTATTTTTCAATCCCAAAGAAAATTATAAATTGAGACTTCAAGAATATTGGAGGAAAATTGTCGAGTGGATTTGCTAAAATTGTAAACGCCAAGAACTCCAAAAATTTCGTATCTCTGAGTCAAGGAATTTTCGAATTTTTAATCTCTGATATTTCCGATTGGTAAGATAAATTTCATTGTGCTGCCATCTACATTCTAAAAGGAGTACTATTTACTGCCTTTTCTTGCTTCTTTCTGGGTTTCAAAGTGGATTGGGATTTTTTAAGAAAATTTTAAAGTTGGTGTCTTCTTTTGTGACCACTGCACTGGAAAGGGTTAAACCAATCGTTTTTCAGCATCTCATAACGAGTACAGCGCCATCTATCGGTCAACTTTTGAACTATTTTTTTTTCTTTCGCAAAACAAATTCCCATTGCGTATACTCAGATGAAATATCAGGTCATTCTGACCAGTGGTTCTTTTACAGCCTTTTTAAAGTGCAACTTTAATTATAATCACCCTGTATGCAAAGAGAAAATATTGTTATCATCAAAAAATTCGAACTCGAGATTTTGATGATTTTCCACGTTTTAGACATCCCTGAGTCCGATAAACACATTTTTGGAATTATGTCTGTCTGTGAACACGATAACTCAAAAACCTTTATAGGTAGAGAAATGAAATTTGGTATGTGATCTTTACACAAAATTAGTAGGTTTCTATCAAATTTTGGACAAAATGAGTCAAAGGGAAGTCTGTCTGTCCGTCCGTGTTCATGTGAACACGATAAATCAAAAGCTTAAATAGCTAGATGGATAAAATTTGGTGCACAGTTTTATTATCAGGAATGTAGGTCCGTATCAAATATTTTGGACGAAATCCGTAAAAGGGTTGACTGTATGCCGGTCTGTATAATCGCATACTTGTGATCACGATAACTTCTAAACCCTATGACTTAGATAAATAAAAAATTGAGGTGAGGTATGCAAACATTAATTGCAGATCCGTGCCCAATTTTTGTTTCAATAGATTGAAAAAAAAGTGTTAAAATTGCATATTCGGTTTCTTCGCCATTGTACGACGCAAAAACGGCGCGTGCTTCCCTCCCCCCTCCTGTGTAGAGAATCGTCCATGTTACTGCCGCTCTGTATATTTTTCCCCACCCCCGTTAGGGTGGATACGAGAATGTTTTGGGATATCACTCCCGCTGGTTTTTTATGAGAAATAAACAAGATAAAAATTTTAAAAACTCCTTAAAACAGGGCGATTTTTTGTCACCCTGGTTAGAACGTTCCGGCACTGCTTATTTGCTACTGCATTACTGTGAGTAACCGAATAAAAAAAACGTGAAAAAGTTTATTCATTCACGGGATAAAAAATATCTGAAAAGTTGGGTAACAAAAATATTTAACGCTGAAGAATCCACCTGTGTTTACCTGTGGGAAGTGTTTTCAAATTTAACTATACGAAAGCTTAAAAATCTTTAATATGAATTAAGCTTTTTAAGCGTAAATGCGATTGGTTAAATTCTTAAAGTTCATTAAATATATGAATATACATATCATTAGTAAATCAGAAATGTACAGGTATCTAATATTTTGAAAAATTAAGATTTATTAGTTTAAACCTTAAATGCCCGATTTTTTTAAATGATTTTAAAATGATTTTTGACTTTCATTTCTTGAATAAAACATGGAAAAAATACTTTAAAAATCCTATTTTGTTTTAAGTATGGCTTACGGCTAAAAAACAGTTGGTTACCAATCAACAACACTGGGCTTTAATTGAGAAAACATCTCCATGATAAAATTCTTTAATATTAAACACAGATGAATTTTAAGAGCTAATAAAAATAAGAATCTTAAGCTGTGTTAATAAAAATCTTAAGCTGATTTCCTTTTAATGCTTTCACCTTAATCAAGAAGGAATAAAAAATTTTGGCCCTGAACCTTAGCCTACCTTATTTACAGGTACGATGAGTTCGAATAAAACGTTATTTGTAGGCAATGTGCGATCGAATAGAACTTTATTTGCAGGTATTGTGCGTTTGAATAAAACCTTATTTGTATGTACTGCACTGGCAGATGAAACGTTAATTGCAGGTACAGTAGTAACGCATAAAATGTTATTTACAGGTATTTTCCATTCTGTTAACTTGTACATTCTTGTTTTCTTGATGACACTACACTATTTTAATTATTTCAGAATTTTATTATAAGTTAACCGATTAACTTATTTTATGCCAGTGGCGCCATCTGCTTTTGAATTTAAGAAGAAATTGTTAAAAAATGTATATTTAAAATAATTAATTCTAAATTAAAAACTAAAATGTAGAAAATAATTAAAATAAAAAATTACTTTTTAGTACACTAATGAAACAGTGTTTTAAAAACAGTTTTTAATCTTTTCTTAGTTTAGAATACTTGTAAATTGGAGAGATGGAATTTACATTAGGAGTTATTTTAAATTTATCGGATAATATATCATGTTTGGAAAAAAGAATAAAATCTAGTAAAAAATTTATTTTTCCATAAGTTTTAGGAAAATATTATCTGAAACTATCCAAAATATTAGTCATGCGGCAAAGAGGATGGAGGAAAAAAACTGCTTAGGAATATATAAGAAAAATGTGTAAAGATTTTTTAAAAGTTTTTAATTTTCAAGGATTAAAAATAAATCGATTAAAAAGATACTAAAATGAGAAGATAATTATGGGACGCAGAAGACGGTAATAATGGCGAGTGAAAACACTTGGCGAAAAATTTTATCACTCAGGGGCCGAACCCCGGAACATTAAATTGCAAGCGCAATGCCTTGACAACTCTACTATCGGAACGCACGGCTCTTAGGTGAAACAGAGGGTTTTCTTATTTCAACTGTCATTTTTACCGTAGTTTGGAATTTTAAAAATTGCTAAATTTTAGATTGAGGGGAAGGTTTGATAAAATTTATTTGCAAGTTTTTGATTCAACCTTTTTTTTTCAGAAAAACCCAAGTCGCTAACTTAAACTATTTTGACTTTGACCTGAACGTTCTCTGGTTCTCATAAGTCATATCCTTCATTTCTAACTGATTTCTTTTGAATCATTTCATTCAAAGTTTCATTATATTCTAAGAAATATTGTGAACTATACGTCTTAAACTCATTTTTTGCGAGAAAAAGTTATTTTACACCACAGCGAATATAGTAACAAGCTATTCCTATGAAGTTATGCCTAACATGGCGGAGGCTTCCGGTTTTGTTTAATAACCGACTTTGCCAACGACAAAAGAGAAATTAACCCCCTTTTCCCGCCATGTCCTTTTTCGCCTTAGCGTTTTATAGATATAGATTTTAGAGGAAAAAATTTGGTATGTTGCTTTAAGGAAAAACTGGGCGTTTAAGGGTTAATTAAGATAAGAGCATTTTCGGAAAGAAAAAAAATTGGCTTCCGATAAATCAATATTATTGTTACAAAACTATAAAGTTGTCTCCCTGAGATGCTAATATTGGCGACAAACTTTGCAATTTGGAGACAAATTTGGCCAGTTTGGCGAGGAAAGGAATTTTCTAGAAAGACCTTGAACTGTCAACCTATTTCTACTAGCTTCATTAACTTTCTGGAGATTGCGTCACTTCCTTCGTAATGATGTCACTTCCTGCTGAAAAAGTATAAAAGCAAGCTCTCAAGCCAAGAGAAGTTAGTTGGATTTTGATCAGCAGGAGCGCTAGTGAGCTGACCGCTATTTTGAAAGTGCTGTGTTTGAGATTTATTGGTAATCTCTGTTGTGAATTTTTAGAAATACTGTTTTAATACTTGTGCTACGTTCCTTTGCTTAGAATATTTACAAATATAAGAGCGATTTTTGTCACATTATTAATTAAGTGGAATTAAAAGACTACGCACAAGTTATTCACATTTAACGATTTCTGAAATAATGTCCAAACTACCGGCTGATTTTTTTATAAAATTTTCGTTCACGCCTAACTGTTTTATTATGATAGATTCAATATATACTCCTATTGTAGATGTAAATGATCCGCGCCTATCAAAATTTGGAATCCATTGTGCTTCTAGTATTTGATGCAAGTAACATCATAACGATGCTACTAACTAATAACGCTTTTGGTCTTTTAAGTTAATCGGGAGTTTTTTTACTTACCATCTTTTTCCAATATAATTCTAGTTCTTACATTAGTACTTTTATTAAGTTTTTTGCTTTTTTATTAATTCCGAAACCTTGTCATGTTATTTTATGCTTTTTAATTGTACATCAGACTCATTTGTGTTCGTTAGCATTATTATATTAAATCTTATCTAAATTACACTGACGTTTTTGAATTTGGAAATATATTTAGTATACAACTTGACTCAAATTGCTTACAGTTTATATTTTACGAAGGTTCGGCAATGTACCATTCTAACAGGGAATTTATAATTAGTTAGGTTGATTTTGTTAGCTATTGATTTATTTTCTTAAAAAATGCTTCCTTTCGTGTCGTTTTATGTTTACTCCAAAATTTATTTACAACTATAGCACTAGTTTTTATTTAACTAAATGTAAAATAAACGTACAAGATCGCTTAATCGAATTACAGTTTGTAGCGGTTACAATCAACTGCCTTCTCCTTTCTATGGTAGGTGGCGCTACTGGAGCCATGTTTTTCCCATGATGCCTCTCTGTCATTCTAGTATGTGTGCTTGCCTCGAGATGTTGTTCTCTGTCTTGTCTTGTGTCTTGTAACTTTAATGTTCTGTGCTGTGGAACGTAGCCTAATAAACCAGTGGGAGTGGCCTCCCCTAAACTTTCTCGTATACTGCTAAAAAATTTGTCATTTCCCCTCCCCTTGCGTGGATAAAAAAAATCGAACCTACTGTAATCCAGAATGCAACGAATATCATAAGGTTTTTCATTGCAGATTATAGTGATTGTAAAATATTTAAGTGAAGAATCATATTAAAAGAGATGCCTATGTATTAAAACTTAGCAATATTTATTTTCCATCACACTCCAGGAAGATCCGCTATTATACGAGCGAGCGAAAGCAAAACGGGAGATAAAACATCAATCACAAACCCGTCTCAAGGACGTAATCCTCCCGCTTGGTACCAGAGATACCTAAGTAGGCATGCGCGTGGAAATGGTTTTGAAACGAAGGCTTAACAAGTATGCGATTATACAGACCGACAGACAGTCAACCCGTTGACGGATTTGGCCCAAAATTTTATACGGACCTACATTCATGACGATAAAACTGTGTACCAAATTTTATCCATCTGGCTTTTCAAGTTTTTGAGTTATAGCGTTCGCATGACCTCGAACATACAGACAGACAGACTTCCCGTTGACGGATTTTGTCCAAAAGTTGATAGAAACCTACAAATTATGTTTCAAGTTTACATACCAAATTTCATCCCTTTATCTCTAATAGTTTTCGAGTTATCGTGTTCACAGACACACACACAGACACACACACAGACAGACATAATTCCAAAATTGTGTTTTTCGGACTCAGGAAGGTCTAAAACGTGTAGATTCGTCAAAATCTCGAGTTCGAATTTTTTGACGATTACAATACTTTCTCTTTGTATACTTCGTATACGAGAAAGTAAAAATGGTTCCTAAAATTGAATGGATTCTTCAGCAGCACTACGCACGAACTTGAGTCTCGTCCCTCTATAAGTTTACTTTTATATTTTCGCCAATAGAAATTCTTTGGTTATGGTTTAAAATTTGTCTGACGAACAGAAACAATGCTTATCAGTGTTTTATTCATCGCATAATTGATATAGGATTTTTCTTTTGGATAAAAGGAAATATTGAATTTGCAGGCACCTATTTTGGTGAAGATTTTATCCATTTATAAACGAGTTTAAGATGGCCATACAAGCCTAGGCGATTATCTTTCGACAAATATATATCGATTAGTATAGTTTAGTTATATTTAAGTGCCATTTTAAACCAAAACGAGGGATATTTAGGAACGGACCTCATAGTTTTAAGCCGTGGTCAGATGACGGCTGGCACCCACCTCCCCAAGCTTCCGCGCCACGCCGGGGGGGGGGGGCGGCATATATGATTGGCGTACAGCGGGCCGCACAGAGGGCGGATCTTCAGTTAATCGGGTTTCGAGCCTGGAACCCTCCGACCCAGAAGCCAGGGCTTTACCACTAAGCCACGTGCCCCTATAACCGAATACAAACCTGGAAGGAGTTTATTTATTCAGACTGTTAAGAAACATTTGTAAAGTTATGTAACAAAATGTTTAGCACTACGAAATCGCCTATCTTGAGTTGAGGGAAGTGTTTATAATATTAACTGTGATTGACTGTGAGAAAGTGTAAAAAAATATTTAATTGGAATTAAATGTTTTCAGAAATAATTCCAATCGACTGAAGTCTTGAATTTAAATAAATATATCGTTATAATATAGTGAATCGAAAATGTGATTTTATCTAATATTTTTTAATTTAAGACTTTTTGCTTTAATTATGAAAATTACGTTTTAGGAAAGAGAAAATCATTCAACTTTCAACAGATCATTATTAGGTCTTGTTCACAAATCACGCAAAAGACTTGATGGAATATAGAAATGAAATTCATTACGATATTATAAAAGAACATTTAAAAAATAAGCAGAATCTTTATTCAACAATGGAAAAAAGGCGCAATTATATATTTGTAAAAACAAGTGAGTATAGTTTGAATTTCAGTGCAAAAATAGTAGTACTGCTACAAATTATGTATAAACTGCTTCAAGTATGTATAAAATTTTTTAAAAATTCAAGGAAAGATTGACGACGGCTAAATTGGAATCGTTGAATAGATAATTTTTTGAGTTTTAAAGTGATGTAAAAGTTATTTTTGTATATCTATATTTTCTAATGTTTTTACCAAAAAGTGCCAAAATTTTATTTAATTTCTTTTTAATTACAATTTCAAAATAAATCGCTCTAAATGCGCAATTATATATTTCCAATAATAGTGAGAATGGTTGGAATTTCATTTCAAAAGTGAAAAGTACTGCTGCAAATTATGCTTAATAATATTTTGAAAATCAAGAGGAAATTGACTTTGGCTATTTGAAAGATACAAATAATTGGTATCTTTAAAAAGATATCGTTGAACTTTTTAAGTTTTAAAGTTGTTTAAAAATTATATTTGTGCCTTGAAATTTTCGAAAGTCTTTACCAAAAAATGCCAAAATTTTCTTTAATTTTTATTCAATTCAAATTTCGAAAAAAATTGCTCTAAAGTACACATGCCCGCCTTACAAAATATATTTGTAGCAAATTAGGTAACTCTAGATCAAGCGATCTGTCGGGTCAAGTGCCAACAGTCACATATATTTTATCTTTTATTAGTAGTAGAAATTATTTGTGATAGAATCTGATCAATTTTCGGCATATTTCAAAGAACAGATACAGTGAAAAGCTAAAATCCCAGCTAAAAAAAATCTGCAGAAAATTTCTTTTTTTGAAGATTTCTTAAAGATTTCTGCAGATTTTTTGAAGACAGAAAAAATCTGCATTTTTTCTTCAAATTAATTTGCAGAAAATCTGCAGAAAATTTTCTTATTATATTTTTCTCTAAATATTCTACAGATTTTTTGGAGACAGAAAAAAATCTCTTATTTTTTCTTCAATTTAATCTGCAGAAAATCTGCAAAAAAAATCCTATTATATTTTTCTCTAAATATTTTGCAGATTTTGTAAGACAACAAAAAATCTGCATTTTTTCTTCAATTTAATCTGCATAAAATCTGCAAAAAAATTTATTTTTATTTTTTTCTTTAAATATCCTGTTGATTTTTTAAGACTTTGCATTTTGTCTTTAATTCAATTTGCAGTTATTTAGCATATTTTCACAAAATCATTAAACTCGACCAATATCTGTTGATTTTTTGAAGATGTAACTACAATTTCATAATATCTGCATTTCTCTAAATACATATTTTGCACCATATTCTCTAATATTGCAGCTTTATTTTCCAATGGATATAAAACAAAATTAGAATGTAATTATCATTATTGTTTAATTCTACAGCAGACAGGAGTTTCAAAAAATTTCCCAATGGAAAATTGACTTAGGACTAAATTTTTTAAATATGCCACTGAAAAAATTAATTCTAAATTAATCTTTAAAATAAATATTTCAGGTTTTACCATTTTAAACTTTTACCCCATAATTTAATTAATTTCCAATTAGTTTTCCAACTGTCTTTTTGACTAGCTATTTTCCTCGAAAAAGAAAGGAAAAGTGGAATTTCCGCCCTTTGGATGGAGAGAAGACTTACCAGAAAGATAGAATGTGAAAACGAATTTATTGAAACTGAGAATCTATAAATTATTGAACAAAAATATTACTAATCAAAAATATATCTAACTGTTATACATCTCTACGACTTCTGAAACAAGTATTCTGACCTTGGTGGATTTTTACACCACTAGATGGCGCCACGAGAGCCATGGTGATGCTATAACTCAAATAGATTAATTTATCCCCTTCTCGCGTATGCCGATGTGGCCTTGTGGTTAGCTCGCCTGCTTATAGGATCGCGGGTTCGAATCCCAGACAGGATGAGCTTGAAGTTTCGTCACATTCTACATAGTATAAGTAAGTTGATTCACAAATTAAATTAATAATTAAACCTTGACTGTAGAAAAATCTGCAGGTATTTGGGACATGTTTTTTTTCTGCAGAAAATCTGAAGGTATTTGGAACATAGTTTTCTTCAGATATTCTGCAGATTTTTTTGCAGACTTTTTTTAGCTGGGATATTTAAAAATAATATCAAGTATTGAAGATTAAAGTAGTAATATTGTAAAATCAGGCTAACAAGTATAAAGGTATGTTTCAGGTTGAGATATTGAAAGCATTTTTCGGGTTTAAATACAAAATATTTCATCGAATGAACTTCGAACAAAATGAGAAAGAGATGTTTTTTTATCTACTTTATTTTTGAAAACCTTAATTTTCAAATAATGCAAAATACATAATACAGGTAACATTAATTTCGCTTCTTTGATATTGACACTCATTTTATGTAAAATTTGCCTTCCTGAGTCCAAAAATGTCCTTTAATTTGTTCTATCACCTACAATATTTTTTATTTGTAATCAACAAAATAAATAGGAGTGCATAATAACTTCAACGAAACAGATATGCAAATTCTGTTTTAAAATAAATAATTAAATCATTCAAAATAGCTTGTTTTGCATCATTTTATTACTGTAAATGGCAAAGTTATTGTCAGAGGTAAATACCCTTATCTGTTACTGGACTTGTAGACGAATGATTTAGAAATTGGTTTGTAGTAAACAGGCCACACTATGAACAAATATAGAGCAAAAAAGTTATAGTTTACATCGCTTAGTGTTAAACTGGATAATTTTTGTTTATCTAGGAAATAGTTTCAGTGGATTATATCGCTTTCTTTAACTCCTTAATGGTGCAGTATTCTGTGCCGTCTAATTAGAGACCCTTCTATTTGGGGGTCTATCTATCTAAGAGCCCACAGAACACTTGAGATATTAAAGTATTACCGGTCATTTTTGTGCATCCATGAATGACTTAATTTAAGATTATAAGTGTGAAAACGCCATAATTTGATGCACGAACTGATCTCGGGATGCACTGTTGAGGAGTTTAAGTGCTAGTCGTGCTTTCTATGAGGTACTCGTCTACATCTATTGACAAGATCTACAACCAATTTCGATAAATCCAGAGGCATCTGAATTAATGTGGTGAAAGTTTGAAAAAGTGTTGCAAGAGTGCTTCCCACAGGCGACGCTGGGTTTGAGGAGGCTATATTGGTGCTGTTGTTATATTTATGGCCATTTTATGACGAAACATTATCTCCAAAATGAAACTTTATCTCATTTGTTAGCATTATACAATATTTTGCTTCGTTTGAACTGAAACTTGGGGAAGGAGGAAAGTCAAGATAAACCGTGGGAGTCTCACTGATTGTGTAGTGTTGTATTGCGGAATAAACGGCCAGTTGATAATTAAAAGGAGTTAAATTTTTGGATTCCAATGGTCAGGTGCGTACCAAGGCTACATAGGAGTAGAGCAGGGGTTCTCAACCTTTTTTCCCTCGCGTACCCCTTGATTAGTCTTTTCATTTTCGCTTACCCTCTACTGCAGAGGTTCTCAACCTGTGGTACGCGTACCCCTAGGGGTACGCGAAGGACCAGTTGGGGCTACGCGAAATCAAAGTCAGTAATGGCGGACACAAGAAAATATAAAGGATTAAAAAACTTACAGTATTTTGTCAAAGTGAAAGTTGTGCTAGTCTAAAACCTACGCTCACAATAATGATGAGTGATATTTTGTTTTCACCAGCCCCGATTATGCATGAATCATCAGTGTTCGCAAAAGCTGTAGCTTCACTATGAGCCACTGTGGTATGCTTTTTACTTTTTCGTATACGAAGTATACAAAGAGAAAGTATTGTAATCGTCAAAAAATTCGAACTCGAGATTTTGACGGATCTCCACGTTTTAGACCTCCCTGAGTCCGAAAAACACAATTTTGGAATTATGTCTGTGTGTGTGTCTGTCTGTGAACACGATAACTCGAAAACTATTAGAGCTACGGGGATGAAATTTGGTAGGTGGTCTTTAAACATAATTTATAGGTTTCTATCAACTTTTGGACAAAATCCGTCAACGGGAAGTCTGTCTGTATGTTCGAGGTCATGCGAACGCTATAACTCAAAAACTTGAAAAGCCAGATGGATAAAATTTGGTACACAGTTTTATCGTCATAAATGTAGGTGCGTATAAAATTTTGGGCCAAATCCGTCAAAGGGCTGACTGTCTGTCGGTTTGTATAATAGCATACTTGTTCAACTCCATGCGCATGCGTAAATGCCTGTGCAAAGAAGGGATACTCCGAAAACTTGGCAGTTTGCCAAAAACCAATTTTGACGGCGAGATTTTGTAAGGGAGCAAACATTTAGGGCGTCTCGTTTTACTTGCGTATTGGAAGCAATCTCTGCGCATGCGCAAGCTATTCTCCTGTTTTCTTCTACGCACGCGGAACTTGCATTGCTAGAGTTTGATAAAAAAAAAAATAAATATTGCGAAGTTTTAATACATACATATCTTTTTGAAAATGATTCTTCACCTCAATACTTTACTATCACTATAATCAACAATGAAAAACTTTCTGATATTCATTGCATTCTGGGTTACAGTTGGTTCGAACTTTTTAACAACGCAGGGGGAAGGGAAATGACAAATGTTTGAAAAGTATACGAGAAAGTTTAGGGGAGGCCACTCCCGTTGGTTATTTTTATTCTTCTAGTGTAGGTTTATCGAGAATCCTCTCAAAGATTCTTGTTTTGACGTTTTTATTAAAAGCGTGATTAAACGCAGGCGTCATTAATTGCTCGATTGGGATGCATAATGAATAACGACTCTTCATATAAATCAAGCTTTGTGTTTTCATAGGTCCTCAATTTGATTGGTTTGGTTTGTTTTGTGGCACAAAACTGGTGTTTGTAGGCTATGCGTGCTCAATTTGAAATGCTTATCTTTAGAGCGACTTCAATTCGATATTGTTTGATTCCTCAAAATGGAGAAGTGGTTGAAAACTGGAACTCTTAAGAGATCGACATCTAAAACTAAAATTCGAACCACCGATTTGGCAGCTATGGAGATAACAGTGGATCAGCCAGATGATAATTATGAAATGCAAAGGCCGACTGAGTGGCCTGTTCAGGTAAGAAATAAAATTGATTTTGTAAAAAAAACTCAAAACATCAGTGCATCTATTCTCAACCTGTGGGGGGCGTGATAACACTAAATGGGAACGCGAGCATATCAAAGAGAAAATATTATTAAAAAAATTGATTAATTCACTGAAAGGAAAGTAAAACAAAATACATTCTGACATAATAAAAAACAAAATACACATTTACACTGATATAATACACTTATAAATAGGATTATATTGTTGCAAAAGGTCTCTCTGTGGTGTATGATGTAAACAGTCCAACACGCAGGATGATGGAGAATGACGGTTTATTTACAAATATGCAGGGAAAACACGTAGCACAGGTACAGGAAACAATAATCCTTGCACAGATTACCAATGTAAATAGACAACAATTCACAGGTAATGACAGTTCAGCACTTTGATATCTAACAACACAAACAGTCAGCAAAGAACTAGTAACGACAATAACAGCTCAGCTCACCAGCTGATTAGCTCACACAGCGG
>BGPR01018635.1:20463-30544 GCA_013235015.1 Araneus ventricosus | reverse complement strand
ATTCTGACGCTTTAAATTTTTTACACTTTCTCAAACTCTGTGCTTGTGTCATGGAAGCGGGGCGTTGGTAGGCAGCTTTTGTATTTTCATGTTATACTTTGACCCCCTCTAAGACCCTTCAGCACCCCTCCCCCCCGGAGTGTCCGGATTTCAACTAAAAAGAATTTGGTAACACTACGTATACCTAATGTGACCATGTGTAATGTGTGAGCCCGAGGTCCGGGGCATGGTATTTTCTCGTTCCTTCATCGTATTTGCCTTTGAAAAGTGACATAAACGCAATAATGCTTGTCACCATAGCCAGTGGCGTAGCGAGAGTAAGTGGCGCCCAAGGTCCGGGGCATGGTATTCTTTCGTCCGTTCATCCTATTTGTCTTTGAAAAGTGACATAAACGCAATAATGCTTGTCACCATAGCCAGTGGCGTAGCGAGAGTAAGTGGCGCCCAAGGTCCGGGGCATGGTATTCTTTCGTCCCTTCATCCTATTTGTCTTTGAAAAGTGACATAAACGCAATAATGCTTGTCACCATAGCCAGTGGCGTAGCGAGAGTAAGTGGCGCCAGAGGAATAATACAATTTTTTACCTCAGTCGTCATCAGTGCCCTAACAAGCACAAATACAGCCCAGAATATGGTATTATTTTTTCGCCCCTCATCAGATATGGAGTAAATGCAGTAACGTTTCGACTGGTGGCCCCCTTGCCTCCGGTCATTACGCCACTGCCTCTGCCCATGCTCTTGGGGGAGATCCACCGTAACTCTCTGTTTTCTGAAGCATTCCGAAAGATGGCAGCACCAGTTCTCGGACGAGTCGTGTGCTAGCGAATGTAAGCTGATGGACGAACATAACTTTTCAATGAACAAACTGAAAACGGGAATCGAATTATTTGAAAAGAATTTTCAAGAATTATTCCTTTTACAGCAAGCTTCTCTAATTACTAGCACATAAGGGCATTTAGCATACAGGGTGCCCACACTTATCGCGGTCCAATGGTTAATATCTAAACCGTTCGAGATAGACGTATAGATCCAGCTCGAAAAATGCTTTAAGTGAAGGGAAGAATTATATTTCATGTTTTTTGAGACACTAAATATATTTCTGAAAAAATTACGAGATCTAACTTTTTATACGGTTCTCCCGGTCCTATCAGTCATATTCAGTAAAATATTCTTGACACTAAAATTTGAACCAAAAAAAGTCCCACTCTTCAGCGACTAAAACTGAGCGAGTTATGGAGCTTTGAATTTCATGATTTTTACCAATCAGTGGCCTCCTCGAGCAACTGCTGCGCATTGATTGGTGAATCGTCTGCAAGACGGCTATTGAAATGATGTAAAGTGGTCTAAGTCAGCGATATTCAAAGCTCCATAACTCGGTCAGTTTTAGTCACTGAAGAGTGGGACTTTTTTTGGTTAAAATATTTGAGTGTAACAAATATTTTACTGAATATGATTGATAGGACCGGGGGAACGCATGAAAAGTTAGATATTATAACTTCTTCAGGAATATATTTATTCACTCAAAAAACATATAATTCTTCTCTTCATTTAAAGCATTTTTCCAGTTGGAACTATATGTCTATCTCTAACAGTTTAGAAATTAGATTAGCTATTGGACTATATATATATATATATATATGAAAGATCAGGCTTTAAACAAGGTGAAAGGCAGTCCATTGTCATCAAGGAAGAGACGATATTTGTTTAAATCTTCTTTTATTTAGGCATCAGGCGTTATTTCTTCATAAGTAAAGTATTTAATTTATATGCCGCTCCATGACCAGAATTTAGAAGTTTACACCCGCGCGGCGCGTTGTTGTTGAAAGCTTACATGCCGGCGTGAAAAAGGGCAGAAATGAATGCGCAGAAAGCTTAAGTACCCAGGAAAGGGTATTCCCCTTGAGAAACTCGTGATTTGCAAAGAAAGTTGTAGTGCGTTAATTATGATGAAAGTGGAAGTATTTAAAATGAGGTATCGTTAAGATTATTTAGGAAAGTTAAAAAATTAAAATATCACACATATATGAATTAACATCATGAGCTTCCTTCCTTCCTGACAAGCGGCTCGCTATGATATTTTTCAATTTTATTTTGGTTTTTATCTATTTTTTGCCATTGTGTCTTGATTGTTTTTGAGTTTTTGTCTTGTGTTTCTAAGTTTGTTTTGATATATATATACATATGATTTATTCGTTATGGGGTCAACCATTCTTTTCGCATTTTTAGTCTCGTAGTTATTAGCGATTCAACTCTGACGGTATTTTGTCACACAAGAAAGTTCGACCGACTATCACTGTAACGAGCGGAGAGACGTTTTCACGTAAAAAAGTCGGTGATAAATGCGGCATTATTCTTCCCACTTGTCCGCGGCTGTCCCACATTAGTGTATTTCTGAAAACTTTTCTTTTTTGTTAAGATTGCAATCGTGACCGCACTCTCACTTTCCGAAGATCTGATTATTCCATCCGCATTCTGAACTTTCATTAAAGAATGCTTCTGATGGAATTCGCACGATCGTTCTTGTTTGCTGGAATTGAATAACAATCAGTGACTCTTTGCGTTCCATTATCACACTGAAAACGCTTCTGTCCCCTGCACGGGCACCGGACATGTTTTCAATTTATCATTTTATTTACGAAGTGTACTGAGATATTTGTGAATAATTTGGAAAAAGCATTTTATGAAATTTGCAATGTATTCTAAGTTTTATTCGGTTCGTATTAAGATATTTAAAATGTAATAAAAATATAATCTGCTTCGAGAAGAAATTGATAAAATCGAAAGAGTCGTTTGGTGCGTGCATGTATGAAAAATTAACAAGAAAGAGAATGGCAATGTCACATTTGTTTTGTTTAGTGATGGTGTGGTGCGGAAATTCGGAGGAGGGCGCCAGCTCAGGTGTCGTCCTCCACCTCTGCCCGAGGTTCAAAATGACGCGTCCCAAAATAGCCCCCGTGTTGCTCCAAAGCGGGACGTTAATATAATTTAACTAAACTGTTTAGTGAACATTGCCTGGCAACGAAAAGAGAAAAAATTTAGATCTGTAATTTCTTTGTAAAACGATTGTAAATAGTTTTCTACATAAAAAAATATATGTTTCTTTAATTACCCAGAATAAATGTTTCGTTTAGAAAGAAAACGCCATCCTACTTAACGCGCTCACGCCTGCGCTGCAATTCGTGTTCCTCCCCCATGGGCGGCTACTCCGAGAGCCCTTTGCTTTATCGGGCGGCACCGAATTGAAGTGAAAAATGAAATTTTGCCGCAGTGATAATCTTTATTATTTTACCGCTGTTGCTGTCATGTTTTTGATACCACTTTGTTTCAAATGCTTTAAGAAATTGTACACAAATAAAAAAAAAATCAATTATGTTTATAATATTGAATTGTTATGTTTATATTATCGAATTTATTATATAAGTTGCTAGCTTATATCCCCGGCGTTGCTCGGGATAAATATATTTTCAAGTCCAATTACTTATAACACTTTCAATTTAATAAAAGTGTTTTCCGCGGAAGCGTCTTTCGTTGATTTTCGTTAATCAACTGACCCTTTGGACCAGCAGTGAAACAACCCTTTCTTTTTCTCTCCTTAGTTTGAACCACCTGGCAAGAATCTCGTAGTCCTTCGTACTCTATTTTCCCCTCCCCCATCATTGCTACGGCAACACCAGAAACTCTTTCATATCTTGTATTTTTTGCCATTATCCGTACAACAACTCTCTTATCTTCAGTGTTTTTGTCACTGACCGGAAAAAACCTCATATTGTTCTTTCTTTTTCACCTTAGGCCCTCTCCCTCCGGTAGGAAGTGGGATCAACAATCTTGAAGGATTTACACACTCATTATGATCATTAAAAAAATTGTAAAATTAAATGAAGTATCGCGGAAAGAGAGTAATTAACATCATTGTGTTGTGGCGCAAACATATTGAAAGAGGCATATGCTACGAAATACAAATTGTGTATGAAGTAAATTTGAAATGTTTATTAAATTAAGAAAAAGAACGAATAAAATTTAATTTGAAATCATTAAAAAGATAATTTTTTGCTCTTTAAGATGGTATGTAAATAATCTAAGTGCAATATATTTTTTTCTGAAATTATTGACGAAACACTGAGATAAAACGCAGAAAATTGGCTTAATTTCCGTTATTTGTTTAAATATCTTAGGAAGTAATTATTTTGAAAGTTTGTAAAAGTAGAATTAATCTAGGAACGGACCCCAGAATGGCATGCGGAAATTTCATGTCAAGACTATTCGCCGTTTAGGAGGAGTTCTTGCGACAGATAGACCGTTAGAACATCTTTTTTTCCCCTCCCTTTTCCCTCTTCCTACGATAGGAAACGTACTCTTGAAGGTTTAGCACACACTCTTTAGGATCAGTTAAAAATTTGTGAAAATTAAACAAAACATCGAGAAAATAATTCACTAACGTCATTGGATCACTGTGTAACCGTATTAAAAGCTGTTAATGCTATGACAACCGGAAACCGGAAGTGAAAAGTCTACATTGTTGTTTATGCTCGAAGAAAGCAATATTTTCTTATATTAGCTTTAACACTGGAAAAAGCCCGCGCGCGGAACAGTAATTTGGCTTGAATTTATTTCTATAAGAATAAAAAGTATTGTTAGAAATTGTGTTAAAAATATTTTTTAAACCTTTATAACAATCAGAAAAAACACTTCATCGCAATGGAATTACTATCAGTAAGAAGATAATTTTCAGCTCTTTAAAATGGCATAAGAATATTTGTTGTCTAATAAATATTTCAGAAGTTATTGGCAAAAAACGCCTAAGCATTAGGCTTAACAGTGGCTAATTTTCGTTAGTTAATTAAATATTTTAAAAACTAATTAACTCTGAAAGTTGAAAATAGAACCGTTGACCTAGAAATGTGTTCTAGAATACCGTGTGCAAATTTCATGTCGCTACGGTACACCGTTCAGGAGGAATTCTTGTGACCGACAGACAGACGGACGGACAGACAGATACATGTATTTTCTGCTTTATATTATAGATTTTTATAATATTGAGTAAAACCCTACCTTTTAAATTAATATAGATTAAACATCCTTACTAAACGAACTAAATTGCTAATGGTACGTCACACCTGATGGGACATATCAGTGCGAGCCACCGGTGGTACGTTATGCCTGATGGGACTTATCATTCCGAACCTCTGGTGGTACGCGACTCTTTATGGGGCATATCAGTGCGAGCCGCCGGTGGTACGCGACTCTTTATAGGGCATATCAGTGCGAGCCACCGGTGGTCCGCGACTCTTTATGGTGTATATCAGTGCGAGCCGCTGGTGGTACGCGACTCTTTATGGGGCATATCAGTTCGAGGCACCGGTGGCACGTTACGCCTGATGGGACATATCAGTGCTAGCCTCTGGTGGTACGCAACTTTTTACGGGGCATATCAGTGCGAGCCACCGGTGGTGCGCGCTGGCGTGAAAGTGTTAATCTAGGGTTTGAAATGCAGTGCAATACTGAGAAAATGGACATACATTAGTCAAAACGTTAAAGCATTCACAATAAAATAAACGATCTTCTCGGATTTTTTTTATTTTTTAAAGAACGGAAGCCAGCAAATCTATGTTCAACTTGTATTAATCGAAGTAGTTTTAAGTACAAACTCGTATCACAGTTGAGGTCTTAAAACACCACTGTAACTACGGTGCGTAATTTTTTCCGCAGAATTTAAATTGCATTGTTTTTTGACTTTCATTTCTTGAATAATGCAAGGGGAGAGTGCTTCATAAAACCAGATTTTGTTTTAAGCTCAGTTTTGGTTTACGGCTCAGAAACAGTTTTCTACCAATCGTCAACACTGGTCTTTAGTTGTAAAAAATTCCTTGATAAAATTCTATAATACGAGAATGGAACCACAAAAAAGTTTACAAGGGTAATAAAAATTATTTATTAACAATGGACAGAAAATACAAAAGGGAATTAGGAGGCATACTTGCCGATCACTTTCTCACATAATCACCAAATCTATTTAGGCATTTACCTGAAAGCAGGACCAACTTCTTTAACCCTGCCTGGTAGAAATCACGTCCCTGCCCACTGAGCCAGTTCTCGGCGGCGGTTTTCACATCGCTGTCTGAAGAGAACCTTGTTCCAGATAAGTGTTTGGATCCCACACTGAGAAAAAAATTCTGGCAGAAAAACCATATTTGTATGGTAATGGCATTTCTGGTAATAAAACCAGAATTCTGGTGATAATCAACAAAATTTACGGTATTTAAATCATTTGTTTAATAATCTTACTGTTCGTTCTGGTAGCGGTTTACGAGAATTTCTGGTTTTCGAGATTATGGCTCTTTTTACTCACCTGTTTAGTAAAATTACAACACTGAAAAGTTAATTTACCAGGAAAAACGGTTTTCATACCATACACTTCGTTTTTTACGAGAATCACGATAAAATTACCAGATTATTCTTCAGAAAGTATCGTTAATTTTACCATATGTTTGGTGATTTGACTATGCTGACCTCTCTGACATCTACCAAATACAATGGTATCAGTGCATTTATTTTTTTACCATGCCGTATGGTAAATCTCAAATATGGCGGCACTTTGTTGGATTGAAGTAGATAACGTTCCTCCTCAAGTATACTTATATATCAGAGAAAAGAAGGACGTTAATGAAGTGTTGAAGTGTGAAAACATGCTATACCCTGATGGATCAATCCATAGCGGCGTCTGTTTTATGTATTTGTTAAGTGCGTAGTGCAATTTACTAAAAGTTTCAGTTTGGAAATGAAGGAACGTTAAACGAAAAATCTTTCTCTGTTCGCTCGGCCATGTTTAGCATTCCGGACGGAACATTCTCGCGTTAGAGCTGATTTGGATATTTACATACCCAATGAAAATAGACATTAAAGAAAAGCTAAAGGAGTGGGGATTTGAAGAACTGGTAACAGGAGCTTACTGGTAAATACTAAATTTTATTTTGAATTGATTTTTCGGTAATGTTGACTTAAGTATATATGATTTGTAAGTATATATTTAAATAAAATTTTTCATTTATTGAAAGTTAAAAATTTGACAGCTGGATAAATTGAATGTCGAAGAAAAAAGAAGGTAAATATATGCATATCACAAGAATACTTCATTTGTAGTTTCTTTTCATATCAATGATATTAAACGATTTTTGTCGATTTTTTTGTTTATGCCGAGTCGGTGGCCTTCGACCCCATTACATTTGAATATATAAATTAAAGGTAAAAATCTTTAAATAATTAGCAAATTTCTTAACTCATTACTTTGATTTTACGATGTGAAAAAAATGAAATTATATTGTTCACTTCCTTAATGCATTTAATGTATACTTCATTGATGTTCTGCCAATAATTAAATATTTAATTGCCGTTTATTTTTAAATACCTTTTCCTCATAAGTGAATTACGTTTAAAGTTGGTTTTGCTACCGTTTCTCGAAATTTTACTTTTTTTCAAAATTAGGATTATGAATACTAGGTTATTAAACAATTACTACAAACGTATGAAGATATGTTTAATTTTATTTTCATCTGTATGGTGAAAAGGAATGTGTCAAAATTATTCAATTTGCAATAGTTTTTTTTTACATCAGATAATGGTAAAAGCAAAAATTAAATAATTTGTTATTTCCTGTATTTTATTTGGAAACTTCTTGCATAAATAATATGAAAATTATCAAAATCAAGTGATCATAAGAACAAATTGAAAGAAGGTTCATATTGCGTTTTTTCCCTTCATAACTTGAACATCTTTCTATTATTTATACTGTGCTTCTTAAAACTGTCATATCTAAAGTTATATATATTTTTATGAAGAATAAGACATTTAGTAAAAAATTAGCAATAAATTTATTTTCGGATCCGGGGATAGTAGAGTCCCTGGGTATTTTTCCAATTCCATACCATGATCTTAGGTTGATTCGAACTCTCAAATGATTCGAACCGTATCAGTGCGCGTTTAGTCATCTGCGGTTGGCAATACTTCGAATGCAAATAAAACGGTTTTTCTATACGCAATTGTAGTGGCGGGTTGTTGACATGTTTTTGTCAGTTGGAGATGAGAACGGGAGCAAAAAGAATATGGAGGCCTTTCTCGGAGGGTGCCATTTTTTTTTCTCTTGACTGGATCAGATCGACAATAATTTTAGCCCGTCTTTTGATGGCAATTTTTTCTTGCCTTTTAAGCATTTTGAAACGAAGGCAAAATTTTGTGATACTCTTGATCTAACAATTTTTGAACCCGGCACAAGCTAAGAACTCAGTTCTGGAGCAAACGCCGGAGACACACTCTTCATCCTTGATCCTTGAGAACGGGAGAATGATATACGTGCACGAGATCGGGTTATATTTTCTGGCAATATTTTTCGTATTAGAGAAATATCTTTTAAGCTTATTTTATTATTTTTATTACTCCAGTGAAGAGTATTATGATTTGGATTAATAATAAATCATTTTTAAGAAAACCTGATCTCGTAACTGTGCCACCTCTACGAACCTTTCACTGTCAATTCTGCTAAAAGTGTTAAACACACTCTCGTCGATAACAGTCTTCAGATTTTTTTACTTTCAATTCTATGCATTTAGATATAGTTTTTCAAAGAATTAAAAAAAGTAAATTGTAAGCTACGTATAATCGACATATAATCCACATAGCTCCTAAACTTGAGCTGTGTCATTTAAAGAGTCTGTACTTTATTTCCTATTCATGTCTTCTATACTTTCCGAGATCGTATTTTTGGAGAAATTACTTTTAACTTTCTTTACTGGACAACTCTAAAGCAACAATGTAGTAACTAAAACTATATTAAGTTTACACAAGTTATGAAAATATTGAAATAAATAAGATGGATAAGGTTCAGTATAATTTTTGAACATATCTAATAGCTATTCTGAATATCTGCTGCTAAATTATATCGAATACATAATCGAAACATTTTTAATTTGATCAATTATTATATTTATTAATTTACGAAATAAATATATAAATCTGAATGATTTTCATTTTTATTTAATTATTTTTAAGAAAGTTAACCTATGTTAACATTCAATAGTTTTGAGTAATTAGGTAGTTTTCCACTCCAGGTTTTTAAGTACATTGCAGTTATATTTCATTGCTCACACAAACATAAGGGATTTTAGAGAGAGAAACTGAGATTTTAGAAGGGAACGTTACCTAAAACTCTAAATACATTTATTTACGTTTAAGTACTTTTGAAATTGGATTCACTTCTTTTGGAACAACGAGGTGGCTTCACTTGATTTGTGATGTAAATATAAAAATTTTGGTATGATATACAAAATTTTTCTGTAATCCTATTTTTCGAATATAAATTTTTTTTTCAACAGAAAAAGGAATTTTTTTGAAAGAAAAAATACTTTTAATATATTTAGTTTTACAAATTCTTAAAACGTTGACAAATAGCATAGCGTTTTATAATATTCAAAGAAGTTTGCAAAAGTGGCACCACTAAAACACAAAGGTCTAGGAAAGACACATGTATTCAAGGTGCCAGTTTATAAGATTGAGACAATAGAAAATTTTCTTTTATTTCTCTGAGAACAGAATTTCCTTCCCCTGCAATTACCTTGAAACACATTTTGTGCCAAAATCGCTAGCACATTTTCACAATTCATGATCAAGACTTATAGAAATGGTGTTATTATCCAATAAAAAAAATTTTGTCAAACAAAATAAGCAGAATAGCTGTAATGCTTTGTTGAAGTTTTAATAATAGTGACTTTGAAAATGTTCTCATTTTGAGGCTACTAATCATCTCTGTATTAATATGCACATATCGTTTATCATATGGATTTAGTCTACCTATTCATAACAAAAGAATTGTAATTAAATAATTAAATTTTGAGAAAAACAAATATTTTGAAAATTGTTGAACTTATTTCGTTTACTACATTTAGTGGAAAATTTGTATTTATACAAATAGCACAATTCTAAAAGCTCTGATCATGCTCGTTTAAAATGTACTGCTAATTTCAATGTATAAAATTTAATAGGGCAGTTGCAGTGGGAAGAAATTTAGTTTATGCAAATAATGCAGAAGTCGGTCC
>BGPR01018634.1:0-30548 GCA_013235015.1 Araneus ventricosus | reverse complement strand
TAGGTAATTCCTGACATCCTAGTTATTCTATGAAATAACAGATCGAAAATAACTAGGTAATTAATGAAACACCTAATTATTCTAGGAAATAACAGATTGAAAATAACTAGGTAATTCCTGATATCCTAGTTATTCTATGAAATAGCGGATTGAAAATAATTAGGTAATTCATGAATTACCTAATTATTCTTTGAAATAACGGATTCCTTTAGCTGTAAGGTATATACAAAACAGGGCAATAATCTGTGAATTAAATCAAATCGGATAAATGCAAAGCAACTTTTGAGAACAAAATGATCTAAATCACGTAATTTCAAAAAAGTTAAATTATTAAAAACAAATATAAAAAATATATCAATCAGTGATTTTGAGACTACAAGCAAACTTATTTTCACAAGAAGATCAAAAATGAAATTTATATTACTACAAGCGATAATTACGAGATCAATATTTCTAAATAAGTAAAAAGATTTTCTTAACACTCTCTATTATTAGTTAACTGAGCAGCAGAATTATTTTATTTTAATTAGTCTTTATATTTTAATCTTGAGACCTATTATTTTTCAAACTGATTAACATGCGGCTCCACGAGTACGGTTTCAAAATTTAATTTAATTAATCATTAACTGATAATAAAGAAAATATTATTTCAATATTCAGAAAATATTAAAATATTGTTTTGTCACATAAAATACGCAAGCGTATAAAATTTCAAACCTCTAGCACATGTGGAAATCAGTGAAAAATTGATTCCAGTACTCCAGCTTTACAAACAAGTCCGTTAAATAAAAGTGCTTGAAAACATAAAGGATAACACATGAAAAAACTTCAGTGTATCAGATATTTGTCATTTTATTATAAATTTACAATACACGTTGTTCCTCGTGAAATATTTAAATAATTTATTACTTTTGGCCAAAGAAATAAATTCAAAAGTAAATTTTTTTCTGAAAACAAAAGATTCTTTATGGAAATGAAATTCAATCACTCATTATCAACAACAGATTACATATTAGTTCTGGCTCAATAAAGTATCATAGACAGAATGTTCAAAACTTCTATATGTTATAACTTTTACTTTTTAGAAAGTGCGTTTGCGGGCATTTAACTCTCTACCAATATATATCACGGCATTTATACTTCTACATAAAACGATGTAACATTTTTAATATTCATAGTTGCCTAAGTAATAATTATAATTGCATATTATATGTAAAAATCTCATAATTATCATTACTTTCTCTGTTAGCTTAAGAAAACTGGGAATTTGAATGTTATTCCGATTTAAAAATATAATTTATTGATGTCACCCGGCATAAAACATTTTGTCTGAATGTTATCAATCTTTGATACCAGGTTTTGATATATTCGAAAACTGGTATTTATAACATTATATAAATCATCGTATAAATATTTGTAATTATAAAGTTAATAGAATAACTATATAAAACGTTAATTAATTATAATTTTACACGTTAATCTCCCAATGAATCAAATACGATTCATACCTAGTCTAATTATATGACCCCTTCTCTTCTGTAGTTAAGAGATGGCAGAGAAGGGGTCATCTAATTAGATATATGGTTCGATTCTCAGGCATGAATTATGGCGACTAACGTGTTAGATGGTTCGATTCTCAGACGTGAATCGAACCATCTATCCAATTAGACGACCCCTTCTCTGCTATATAGTAAATACAGTAGAGGGAGGGCCATCTGATTAGACAGTAGGTATGAATCGTATTTGATCGCCTTGCGAATCGTATTTGGTTCACGTGGTGATTAACGTATTAAAGAACTTTCGCAGATTACATGTATGCGTAGAACAGAGGAATGTCGGCGAAACGTCTTATCAGCTAATTGTCAGGGTTTTTACCCCCTTAAGTTTCTCTCCCCTCATATTGACGTGCATTGAATTATCGCATTATTAGGCTTATAAACTATAATTTAATCATTAATTAGCATAACAATTTGACACAAAAATTACGTAGAATCCATAAGCATCTCAAGTATTCTGTGCCTTCTTAGATGAATGGAAACGACAGCCCCTTTCCAAAACAGGAGGGGCCATCTTATTAGACAGTAGGTATGAATCGTATTTGATCGCCTTGTGAATCGTATTTGGTCCACGTGGTGATTAACGTATTAAAGAACTTTCGCAGATTACATGCATGCGTAGAACAGAGGAATGCCGGCGAAACGTCTTATCAGCTAATTGTCAGGGTCTTTATCCCCTTAAGTTTCTCGCCCGTCATATTGACGTGCATTGAATTATCGCATTATTAGGCTTATAAACTATAATTTAATCATTAATTAGCATAATAATTTGACACAAAAATTACGTAGAATCTATAAGCATCTCAAGTATTCTGTGCCTTCTTAGATGAATGAAAACGACAGCCCCTTTCCAAAACAGGAGGGGCCATCTTATTAGATAGCAAAAAAATGCGATTCTTAAGGGGTTAATATATGCCTTTGTATAAAATTTCACTATTTTATTTTTAGATGTTATGCTATATGTAATGACTTATGGAGTTCAACTTTCAGAAGATATATGTGTCGTAACCATTTCTAAAGATTATATTGATTATATTTTATCCATATCGCTTTCTCATTAAGATGAAAAATTCCAATAGCAAATAAGCAGAGTTACTACAGAATAAATCTTGAATCTTTTTAAATAAATCTGACATATAAGCAATTAAATCTTAAAAAAGGAATAGGAACCTCATAAATTGCTATTTCTTTTTCTGGGATGATTTATTTCTGAATTCACATTTCATAACAAGATTAATAGACACTGTAAAAGTTAAAAAAACAAGAACAATATATTTTAAACAAACGGAGTTCTTATATTGATTTATTTTTAAATACATTCTTCCACAAAGAATCCACAAGATATACGACTCTGAAACAAATTGAAACCCAACCCACTGTGACAATACACGATAATTTTACCCCGTCGTAAATATTGTCCGTTTCCTATTGGACGTGAACTTTTGAAAAATCACCAACCATTACACATAAATTTTCTCAAGAAAAAAAAATTCTTTGTTTTTCTACAGACAGTCCTACCCTTCTCGTCCTTATCTACCATTGAATCGGCAAACGATAAATTCTGTGGCTTGGAGATATCATTCTTCATTAAAATCGTTTTCTCTTCCGCTAGAGTTAAGCCTCGTTTCCGGTGCTGTCCAGTCTCTTGGACCAATCACGCGTGGACTTTGGTCGAAGTGACCGTTGAGAAATGAAAAATTTCTCGAAATTGTCGGTTTCTTATATTGCATTTCGGTTTTTATGACGGCAGAAGAGGGGAAGCCATGGGTGAAATTCAAAATTGATTCAATTTTTCTGGAGTTGGGCCCTTACAGCGAAGTCATATCAAGACAAGATGAAAAATATTTTATAAGGCCTTGCTGCTTGACCGGAAACGGCGTGGTTCCGAAAGCAAATTCCGTTTTTTGTTAGTTAGCTTTACAATCACTTTCTGGAACGTGTAGTACACAGAGAGAAAATATACTATAGTTTCGCTCTGTGTACTACATGTACTAAGTATATAGCTATAAATCAGGTAAAATTTTTATCTTGAGAATTTAATGAATTTCAGACCACCTTGAGTTCAAAAAGGACATTTAAAAAATAGTTTTTGTCTCTCTGCTTTGCGGCTAGGTTGTTTTATATTCGTTTTCTGGAAAATGAAGTATGCAGAGGGAAAATATATTAATCAGCTAAAATTTCTATCTTAAGAATTCGATGAATATTGACCTTTCGAACTTCCTTGAGTTCAAAAAGTCCATTTTTAAAAATAATTTTTGCCTTTCTGTTTTGCTGTTAGGTTGTTTTATATTCATTTTCTGGAAAATGAAGTATATAGAGGGAAAATATGTTAATCATCTAAAACTTCTATCTTCAGGATTCGATGAATATTGACCTTTCGGACCTCCTTAAGTTCACAAAGTTCACTTTTAAAAATGAGTTTTCGTCTCTCTGTTTTGTTGTTAGGTTGTTTTATAATCATTTTCTTGAAAATTTCGAACCTCCTTCAGTCGAAAAATGTGACTTTTATAAATAATTTTCATCTGTCTGTTTGTCCACGAACATGTAGACGCAATGAGATAAATGGGTGAAATTTAGGATGCAGCTCCTGCATTAAAATTTCAGATATATTTTAAATTTTGGAGCAAATCCATCAAGGAAAAGATATAATTTCATAAATACGTACTCGAATTTCTTAACTGAAATGAAAAAAATGGAAGCATATATGCAAAACCTCTTTTAACGTGCTCGCTATCACTCTTTTTGAATACAAATATTAATACATTTTTAGTTATTACATTCATTTATCAGCAGTTGGACACTTATACACAGCGAGCATATTATAAAAACATTTAATTATTGCGCTTATTTCCATTTGCTTTGTAATTTTGTAAGGTGAATAGCTGCACAACTGGCCAAAAGTATTTCAAGATTTGTAAAATACGAAACATTTAATTTGAATAAAATGTTTCACAATCAGTTGCAGATAAAATTTTGTTACGACTGCATTTAGTGGACCGACCAGAAGAAAAAAAATGATTTAGGCTCACCCCGTTTCACAGAAAGCTGAAAATGATTTGAAACTTTCATCAATTGTTTTGTCTCCTGTGCACATTGCTTAGATGTATTTTCGTAAAAATAGCATGTATATTCGGGAAGATATAAAGGTTTCTTTAAAAAATCAAAATTTTTCTCGCATGTTTTTGCTTATAATACGCGGAGTTTTCAAGCGAATTTTCCGAATACTCTACAATATGTTGGAGAAGCTTTGTGTTAAAAGTCAAAGTAAATGAGTTGAAAATGAGAGGAACTATGAGTATATGTAGTAAATAATTTTCAACTGTGCATGCGCGTAGCTTAATTTTTCATTCTTAACTTCAAGGCCAGATATAAAGGGCAACTTAAATAAAAATGCCAGTCAAATACCATCCAGACTCAGAATGATATCGGCATTGTAGCGTGGTGAATTACGGTTGTATTCTAAGAGAAGTTAAATGATGGGGGTTCTTGCGCAAATATATTTTAAAATAGAGTCTTCAAATTGTTATAGTCGAAATGCAATTTAAATAATATATTTAATTAATAAGTTTATATGGGTATCAGGATATTCAACTTTCATAAAATTCAATTACTGTTAGATAATTCTCATTATTCTACCTGTCACCCACGTGTACATCTTTATATGGAAGTAAAGGGCTTCTTTTCTTTTTCGATTTTTCTCAAATATGGAGATACGAATTTTATTTATTTATTTATTTTTTTTGGATTTAAATTGCACTGAAATAATCCAAAAAGTTATTCAAACGAATAAAAAAGATAAATAATAAACAAATGTTCAAATTAGAATGAAATACGGAATTCAACAATATCATTGATAATTAGTTCCAGAGATGGAACAATTATTATTTAATTGCCTTTTAGAATTATATTCAAAGGTAGTTCTCGATTTCATATACTTGGAATAAAAAAAATAACTAGTTAATTTCATTTTTATAAATGAAATTAATGTTGTTTTGAAATGAGATATTAAATGAATTAAAGAAAGAAAACTAGCTAAAATAATGATATGAAGCCAAATTCTAATAATTACAGAAATCAACCATAAATCAGAATCTTCACTGTTGCTATTTAATTAGCTTAATTTTCGAATGAAAATTCATTTTTAATTGAATTTATTTCATTTCCAGCTCAATTGACTTCATTTGATTAATTTTAATTATATTTTGTTAAAATAATTTTAATTAATCTTTTCGTAATCTATAAAATAAAAGACAAATTTCGTGCAGATTTTCACTAATTTAAGCCTAGGAAAAGAAATTAATCATCGAAAAAAAGTTAATTTATCAAACTCTTTTGCAGTCATTGCTAACATTTCAATTATATTTCCATGGAAATAACATTAGAATATTAACAAAATATACAGTTGCATCGTAGAAAGTTGTAACTCGCTTTCTGTTTAGTAGTTTAATCAATATATCTATCCTTAAAGTAATCTTTGGATATTTTTTGACTTCCTTTGTTTTTTCTATGCAGCGGCATATTGCTCGCTACTTAAATATTGTTTAAATTTTGTAGTGTTTATTTAATTTTATTTTTAAATGTGTTTTAATTGCTAATTTAATTTTATTTCATCACCTTGATACTCGATCTATCAGTGAAGTATGATTGAGTGTAAAACTGTTTCTACGGCGTTTATAGTTTAGTTTCAGGGAAACAAACTAAAACGTGCAGTTTTGCGTCCGCTTAACTCTCTTCCGAGCTAAATGAAGTCTTTTTTTTATCACAATAGTTCAAATCTGCAAATTATTATCTACTTAGGTTAAGCGCTTTAAATTCAGAATGAATAAACATACTATTTATTCATACACGCTGGATAAACTGGAGGCATTTATATATTTTTAAGGATATTTATTCCTGTTTTAGGGTTTAACATTTTTATTAAAGATAATAGTGAAATATAATATGTGATGTATTTGATATCCATTCTTTTCATGAATAAACTTAACCCCCATTGGACAGTGGAAGCCTTTTTCATCTTACATCTGCTTTAAAACAAAAACAAATAAATCAAAAATATGCACATTTCTCTAGGTTTATACCTAGCTCTTATATAATTACTTTCGAATTTTCAATTGCCCTTATTGATTGACAGGATTAGTGCTGTGTTGTGAATTACGCTAGGCCTATTTAGAGACAATTTTCTATCAGATGACCAGAAGAATAAGAAAGTGGAATCCTCTTTCCAAATTTCCGCACCACACCAGGGGGAGGAGGCTTGACCTTGACAGATGTAACAAATCCCAGGCTGATGTAAAAGATGGATATTTGGTGGAAGCTGGTTTCGATTACTCGCCTCTCTGATTCTGAAGTAGGGAACTTACCAATAGGTTACCACAGCTCTCTGAGTTGATGCCAAATAATTCTTTACTTGAGATTTCTTTAGATAAACCGAATTTAATTTCTTTAACTATCTTTTTTTCTTCCTCTTAATATGCCTGTTAATGCTTTACACACCAAACGTTATGCTTATGATGTGTTTTGATTGATTGAAAATGCAATTAAAGTCGCACCTTGATATTTTAAAAATCGCAGATAAATGGTCTTGTTTATTAGAAACCGAAAACTTGAAAGTTTAACTTTTGCAAGAACGGCTCTGAAAAACTGCATCTTTGGAAATTTTTCTAAACCGACTTATTTTAGTTTAGTTCAATTAAATTAAATTAACTACCCATTTTGAATAGATATACGGGCTATTTTAGGACATTTTTCGTAATTTTTATCCGCTCTCGGGCGACGAAGTTGACACTTAAGTCGGAACACCCATATTAAACTTTTATACCGGAAGAGCGGGAGGACGCTTGAACTAGAGTAATGTGCACCAGACACGTACACGGAGATCTCCGGTAAAGGGTGTCGAACTTGCAATCTTCAAGCTCCGAAGCCGAGACTCTGCCATGTTACCATCACGATTGCAATGCTATTTGCGTATCTTTAGTGTGATTTTAAGAACAGTAAATCTTCGATTAACCATCACTCGTTTAACTGTGCTTGCTAAATCAGCTACCAACAGTTTAAACTCTCCTGTCCCTGTCAACGATGTCAAAAAATATGTTAAATCCATCCTCCACTCAAAATCGGAAGCTCATTGGGATCTTAAAGACACAAATAAACTTCATTCAATAAAACGTCTAATTGATTGTTGGCTTAGTTTACCAATCAGGAAGCTCGACATAGTTCTTACCAAATTAAGAATCGGACACACTTAGATTTACGCATAGGCACCTGATATTTCGGGAACCCGCACCTCTTTGTACAGCATGCCAATGCCAAATGACTGTTCTCCACATTCTTATTGAATATCAACAATTTAATCATCAACGCATCCGTTGCCTCCACTCTTCCTGTATCACCCTAAAAAACATCCTTCACAAAGATCTTCATCCACAAATTTTTACCTTTATAAAAATGATTGTTTTTTACTATTTGATCTGAAATTTGCACCAAGTTTTAAGGTAATTTTTTCTCTGTAGCAAATTTTTTCGCAGACTTTTAAAATTGAAACGTCATAACGTATGATAGACATCCTTTAACTGGACTCCTAAAGTAAGATTTTATCCTGCACCATGTGTTTGGCGCAGCATAATCAAAAATTTTTTTTTGCCTCTGTAACAATAGACAAACAGACATGTTTAAAACTGTTCACATATTACTTTTAAAACCTACGATATAAAGTTGGAAGTGAGTGTATACTGTATGATGGCGGAAGTTACTAATTGTAGGTGGTGGAGGAGTTGACATCGATCTGGCGCGCCAAACACATCGCCATCCATTCGCTATTATATTTTGGCATTAAAATATATTTCTGTGCATTACTTCTCTTTTATTGAAGTTTATATTGATGTCTTTGTAAAATTAAATACATTATGTATTTATTATTCACTTCGAGAGGATTTTATTCCGTAGATTTCTGTTATCTGTCTATTCGGTTATCCGTCACAGCCCTAATCCGGACGGTGACTGTTAATCGAAATTTCACTGTGATTTCAGCCAGAGAAGAATAAGATAGTAATAAGAAAATTGTGAGAATGATTTCTTTGGACAACTGTTTCATTTGACTGTAATAAAAAGAAATTACGACTTTCAACTGTTGGGAGTAATCAACGACAACATTTTATTTCATTCTTCTTAAGAACTAAAAATACATGCAGTGTTTTTACAGCATTTACTTAGCAAAGTTAATTAAAAAATGTTTTATCAAAATGCGTTCCATGCTTTTTTTTTATCTTGAACATATGAATAGATAATGATACAAATTATAACGAAGGCGTTCTTAAGCCTTTTTGCAAGTAAGAAGTGAAAACAAAAAGATCCTAAAAGAGATTTCATTTTTCGATATGCAGAACATTAAGAACACAAAGCAAAAAAATAGAAGCGGAATTATTCGGATGCAGGCTATTAAATGGCATTTTTAAAGAGGGCAAATAGCATTCATTTAAAAGAACAACGAAAATAATGAGGCTTTGCAAATCTTTACTTTCTAAAATAGTATATCTTAAGTCGCAAAGGAGATTTTATGCAGCTGAAAAGCTATAAAAATTAAAAAATTAAATAGCTGGTAAATAAGAAAAATTCGACCAATAAAATTAATTCAGTATTTGGATAGGAACGATTCATAAACGAAATATTGTTTGATTCAAAAATTAATATTTCTACTAGCATGCTCATCATCTCTAATTACTAAAGTTATTGCTTTAAGAATGTTTGTTGTCACATTTTATTTCCTGGTAAAATATTTTTATATAAAATTGTTTCATGAACGTTGAAAATGTAAAGCAAAGTTTATGATCTGAAGCATTATTCGGAAAAATATATAAGAAGAATTTGATTTTAAAAGAATAATTAACACTTGTCTTTATTTCGTAAGTCAAGAGAAATAAGTTTAAATCTTGTTTATATTGTATGTAGCTGTTTAATAAATCAAAAGTATGTTTATAGTGTATGAATAATATTCAAGCAATCTTAGAAGTATTAGAACTAAAAGTTTTAGTTATCACACGCCTTATTTAGCTTGACTTGTTTCAAGCATGTGAAGATGCCTTGAAATCGATTTTCATTTACTTCTTCATATGCTGGAGTTCTGAAATTTTGAACACTGTTGTATTTTGAATGAAAATGTATAATTTAATTTTATTGACGAGTTTCCTGCTTTGTTTATTTACATTAAAGTTGGACTTCCACCATAACCACCGTCTTCCGATGGTAATGCTTAGTCAGTAGAAATCTTCAAAAGTTCGGCATTCTGTTTGAGGATGTTTAAAGTAGAGTTTTCCAATGTTATTGCTTAAAGATACATTGAAAATAATAAATTTCATATTTCTATTGATGTAGCTCTCAATGCTTACTTAAAATAAGAGCCTAATTTTGTGAAAAAGCTGCCATATTTGTTCGTTATCGCTCTTTTTGGCGACTTCTAAGGTTTGTTTGCTGGTAAAAGTTTTAACTAAACGATTTAGTGAATTAAAATCGTTTCATTTGGAGGTTAGCCATTTTAAGAATTTTTTTAAACCGATTTGTATTAAAAGGATTATAAGAACTCAAAGAACACAGAATTCAACACTGATTCGAACTTGGCACTTTATTCAGTATCCAAATGGATTTGGTTGCTTAAATCTGAGGGTTACCGGAAAACGGTCAGTGCATCCAAAATAAACAAACCAGAAACTCATCCATAATATGACTTAATCAATTTATGTAATTAAATTTTGTTTCCATACGACTGATGCCATCTGGTAGTGAATTTAAGAAAAAACTGATTTCAAGATTACATCATACTTATAATAATGAATTATGAACTGAAGACCAAAAAGTAGGAAATAATGAAAATAGGAAAATTCTACTTTTCAGCCCATTAATAAAAGTGTGATGTGTTTTAGAAAACTCTTTTAATTCCAAATTATTTTTATAACAGAATTAAATAATAACATGCTTCGTTTTTTAAATAAAAGCTACATATTTATATCTCTAAGCTTTAAAAGAAAATTTCAGAAACAAATTTAGAAAGTTTCATTCCGTTTTATTCATTCGTAATTCTCATTCTCAAGAAAGCAATTGTAACGATCAAAAAAATGAAAACAGCTTTTATTTGAATTTGAAAACTCCAATTTATCCAATTAAATTTTATTTACTTACGTTCTATAAACTTTATCCTGCAACATTTCAATAAGAATATCGATATGTAGACTTAGAAAACTACTGAAATGCTTCAAAAAGTCCTATTTTTCATGATTAGAAAAATGATGATAAATTATGAATGTTGTATTTATAAAAATCGTCAAATTTCAGATTTTGTTCCTTTATAATAAGGAATCTCTGCTAATAATAAAGGAGAATGTCTATGTGTTGACTCATTACATGGAAGACCGCTCGGCCTAGAGATACGAAATTTGGCACAAACATACTTTTGAGGATGAGAACATGCACCTCGGAGTTATTTTTTGAAATTTTAATCAATTAAAAGTTAAGCGAAATTTTGATGTTTTTCGTTGATAATTTCTGAAAATATTAAATTACAAAAATAATTTTTACACCAACTAAAAATTCAAAAAATTATCTTTTCAATGATATCAATTAAGTCTTAGTAAGTAAGTTCACCAATTTGTTTTCTATTCTTTAAATAAAACAAAATAATTTTCAGAAAAATGTAAAAAGAAACGGCTTCTAAAACAGTTTTACTCTACCTATTCATAGAGCAAATCTTGGGAATTTTTACAAAAGAAAGACAAAAGAGAATGAGAAATTAGCGAGAAAGATTTCTTTGAATGAAAAACGAACATTGAATGTGGTAAAAAGTTAAGGAGCTTTTATAATAATAACTGTGAGAATTAACTGTGATTCTTTGTTTCATTCCTTATTCAAAGTAAAAATGTATTTATTGCTTTATGAGGAAAATTTGTTAGAAAGCTAATTAACATATGTTTGATGAAAATGAATTCTTTTCTTTTTATTTTTAACATATGAATAAATAATGATAAAAATTATAAGGAATGCATTCTTAAGTCCTTTTGCAAGCAAGAAGTGAATGCAAAAATAAAAATCCTAAAAAAATGATGGATTTTATTTTAAGATATGCCAAACATTCACAACTCAAAGAAAAAAATTTTAAACGCAATAATCATGAAGAAACTCATTAAATGGTATTTATAGAAGGAGAATAATTAAACCGGAGGGTATTCAGATAAAAGACTAGCTGAAATAATGAGGTTATATAAAGTCTTACTCTTTAAGATTTGAATTAGGAAGTCACAATTGAGGTTTTCTTTCAACTGAAAGACAATAAGAAATTGAATAACAGGTAAATAAAACGAAGAAAGCTAATTAAAACAAGTTTAGTGTTTTAATATTATAGTCATAGAAAACGCATGAATAATATACAGGGTGTTTCAACACTAGTATGACAAACTTGTAGGAGGTGTAAGAGGTTCAAAAGCAATTTGGAATCACTTAGCATTGCAGGGTTAGAAATGCCTTCTTTTCTAAGGAAAAAAGAAAGGAAGGAGAAGACAGGAAACAAAACAGTATCATGAAAGTTTAACAAAGTTTGTGAATCATATTTACATTAGTAAGAATCTCAAACTGCAGGATGTATGTGAAATTTTGACTAAAAGCTCTCATACACGTCTGACATCAGTGCTGTTAAGAATCTCTAACATTGTAGAAGATTCTAATTGTATCTCGGACCCCTCACCCTCCTCACAGTTACTGACATGGGAGTGATAGTATTTTCAAATGATTCAACAAGGGTGTCATACAATTTTGCTGTCATATGATCCCAGAAGATACGCCCAATAAGCAGGATATATTTGATCTATATTATATTTATAAGGATTATATTTGTTATCTGTAACTTCTATCATTTACTATGTGTGCATTTTATTTTATTTTTATTTATTTTTTAATTTCTTGCGGGCATCACATTTTTATTAATTTATCTTTTGTTCTTTAATTTCGTATCGTTTAAATTTTTAAACGTTTGGGATATTTTATTAAACGAATCTTTTCTGTTACAATTTTAAAGCCATAATATAATTAGTTATAACAAAAATTTGTAAGACTTAACGTTGAATACAGAAAAAAGCACAGAAAACAATTTAGAATCACCAACAGAAACGAATCAACTAAATAGTCATGTCACTGTCAAAAATCGAAACCCAAAGTCAGCCCCTGAGTGTGTAATTTGGTTGCATATTTTTCCTAAAATTTTAAAACAGTCTCTAACTTTGAGAAACCAGACGTGTATGATAAATTCCTAAATCAATTACTTTTATTATCTTGAAGACTTAGTTAAATGAAAATCATATGTGAGCCTACCAAAACATAATATTTGGTGTCAAAGTTTAATTAGTAATCTTTCCCACAATTTTTTTTTAAGAATGGTAATCAAATTAATTGCTAACAGCCTTGAATTCTACCAAGCATTCGAAGACATCCTACACAACAAAACAATCACTCAGCTGCTTCTGAAAATGAACTTTTAAGCGCCCTTTGCCTTCTGTCCACAAGGTGAGTCAAAGATTTCATTAGCGAATGGATCGTAATCCCCAGCTCCTCCATGAAAGTCCCGTCTCTGGAACCATAAAACCCTAACTTCTTTGTCCTAGTTTCCCGCCTAATAAGAATCCTTCCTATAAATATCCCGATCTTGCGTAAATCACCTTGTAAGAATCCCGTAATCACTGGTGTTAAAACGGCAGATGACACTGCTGCCTGTACATCGTGTTATCCCAACAGAGAGTCGCGCGACGGATTGAGTAATTTGCGTCCAATTATTGAGAGTTATCCGGCTAAGTGGGAGTTGGAGTCCGGGCGCGTCCCATTTAAATACTGATGCTCCACGAGATCCCTGATTGTGATGGATGACTTGGCAGGAGGTTTAATTGCTCAGCCAATCCCTCCCAGCCGGAAAAGGGAAGGATTATTCCGCAGGAGAGGAGATTAAGTGATAGGCTGAGTGCCGTTTGATATGTCCGGCCATTTATTTATCAACCAATGGGAATTGTGATAATACGCTTCGAATCTTCTAATCAAATTATTGTCAAAGTGTGATTTTGGGAGGATTAAGTTATTAATATCTGTGACCAGGTTTTGTGAAAAGAGCATATTATTCTGTAACGGTTGAAGTGATGTATTAAAATGCATATTATTTGGATGGCAATTTTGAAACATCTTCAAATGCAAATGAATATAATCTGTCTAAAAATGGAATTCAAAGGAATTTTTTTTTAGCCAATGGGAATTGTCTTGTGAACGGTTCAAGTGATATATTAAAATACGTATTGTTTCGAGGGTAATTTTGTCACTTCTAGTAATGCAAATGAATATAATCTGCTTTAGAAAGCTCTGACCTTTTGGTTAGAAATGTTTAATTAAATTTAAGTTATTAATATCTGCTACAGAATTCTATGAAGTGAGCTCATTATTTTCTAACGGTTGAAGTGATATACTAAAATTCATAATATGTCGAGATACAATTTTCCACTTCTAAAACTGCAAGCGAGTATTAAATTTTAATCATAAAAGCGAAAACAGATAAAAGCATTACATTGCATTCGTACTGAATCATAAAATACGGGAGAAAAAACATTATAAAATATAAATTACTGAACGCAGGCAAAAGAAGTGTCCACGAACTAATTACAAATTATTGTAACAATACCAAATCTAAATACATGCACCAAATATATAATATTGAAATAAACACTCCAGATACAAAACACATTTCAGAATACTAGACCATTCAATATGCAGCATTTAAAATTTATGTCTTATAAAAAAATTAATATTCCTCAAATTGTTAGAAACAAGAGGAACGAAGATTTAATTTTTTGAAAAAGCGACTTTAATCATAAACCCAGAAATCTACCAATTTTTTTTACTTTCCCCAGACCACTTTTATAATTAATTACAAGTTAAGACCCTGCGGCTTGGGTTTTCGTAAATAAGCCTATTTAAAAAAATTCTCTATTGGAAAATGCAGATAAGAACACGTTGGTACACATTGCTTCACGAGTCGCATTTACAGTTTGGTGTGTTCTTTAATTTGAAACAAAACGAGTAAAATAAAAGGGTCCATGACATAATAATTATAATATGTTACATATTAAAATATATGATACATATTTTCTAGCTATAATTAAAATTAAATTAATCTATGGTCTGGAAATGTTTGATCAGCTTATAAGATGAGATTTTCCTAGTTCGAGTTAAATGTATTTTATTATAGAGTAATGTGTGTGTGTGTGTGCAAATCAGCAAGTTTTAAAATATAATATTTATATCATAACATATGGAAACCTCTAAAAACAACTTTTTTGAATTTGAGGTAATTTTTTAGAAAAATTCTAATTAAATATTCTTAGAATTAGAAAAAGAATGGCTGTCTTTATGAGTGCGTCAAATAGAAATACTAAAGAAATATAAAACCATTTCTACTTACTTTATAGTTTTCTCTCACAGATAAAAAATATTCATATTTATAATAAAAATTTCCCTTACATTTCAGTTTTACACATATAGTCTTTAGGCCAAATATTTAAGAATGATTTTAGCAAGTATAAAATACAACATTTATACCGTACCATGCAGACAACCTCTGAAAGCAACCTTTTTTTGAATTTGTTGTGATTTTTTATAGTTGTCCTAATTCAATATTCCCATAATTAAAAAAATTGCTTCATTTATGACTGCGTCAAATAGAAATGCTGAGATATTTGCATTTACTTTATTGTTTTCTTCAGGAGAAAAAAATTCATATTTATATTAAAAATTCCCCTTACATTTCGATGAATTTCGTTTTTTAATAGGTTAGTAAGTGCATTGGAGCATAAATTTAACTATTGTCTAAATTAATTTTTATAATGCATTTGATTTGAATAACTTCTTCTGCTTTGCCAAATGGATAATTACGTCATCCGGACATAATTTTTTCATCCACTTAGCATTGTTCAGATTAGGTTTGGAGGAAAAAACTAAAAATACTCTGTATGAACAAAGGAATTGAATTCACAGTACTCATCCGAAAAACAATGTTTACAGATAAAAGAAAATAAATTCGCAAACCAGACTATGTCTGACTTACACAATGAAGTTCTTTTTAAACCACAAGCACCGTAATTCAAATAGTTTGGGAAACATTCTTCTATATTTAGCGACACAGCTTCAAATAAAATTATGTTCGGACGAATATTTGATTGCATAAAATGCCATTTTTTGTCATAAATAATTGTTATACACTAGCTGACATATTGGGGTTTACTTCGGAGGAAAATATTCTAATATCTATTTTTAATGTAAGAAATCCTTTTATATAAAGTTTTATATTTATGCAAAATCCTCTTATCTTTATGTAATTTCGCTTTTAATTAAAATGAGAATTTCAGCTGCCATGAACAATTTTTAAAAAACGCAGGAAGATAATTCTCTCCATACATTACTAGTTATTTTAAAAATATGGTACAGAATTTAACTAAACATTGCGAATGGCAACTAACTGGTAAATAAATAAAATTATTTAGAACGTCTATATTATCTTTCAAAAAGAATGTCAATATTAAAGAGGAAATAAACTTTTTCTGTAGATGGAAAGGCAGTTTTTAAACTTTTGCAGCCTAAATTAGAAGCAAAAATGCATACAGAAGAAAAATAATTCCGATGACGTCAAATGGCATCAGATGATCGGGCAGAAAGGGTTAATTATTTTAAAAAACTGAATATACATTTATTTGGCCCGATACTCTTTCTAAAACATACTTTATGTTTCATAATATTTGTGAGCAAAATTTGAAGGAAATCTATTTACAAGTTTGAATTTCTATTGCGTATAAACTATTTATGAATTTTCACATTTATTTATAGATCTGCATAGCCTATATAAGAATTTTGTACAAATATTATAAATCTTATGATTTTGTTTATTTGAAACATCAAATGGAGGGCTCAGAGTGAAAGTGAACTATGTCCACGCATAAGATTCATTTCTGAGTAATGAATCTCAAAGGTTTTTAGTTGTATTGCTGTTAGTTGTTGGTTGTATTGCCACTTGTTCTTGCTGCCTGGTGGATATAAATTGAACTACGGACTTGAATCACTATAACATAGAAAATGTAACATTTCTACACTACCATTATCGTTAGAGCAAAATGGGCAAAACATGGACTTGGCTCACTTTAATGCTGGGAATCCTCCAAATAATGTAAAACATGGACATGGCTCACTTTAAGACTGAATCCTCCAAATAATGGTGAACTAAATCTTAGAAGGTAAGAAAATAATGGTGATGAAACAATATTAGTATATTTGTATATTTGGATTCCTTTTTTTTTCTCTTTTGCTACCTTTGTTAGTTAGTTTTTGTATATATTTGTATATTTGGATTTTTTTTCTCTTTTGGTGCCTTTGCTAGTTAACACTTCGTTTGTAAGATTTAAACTGGTAGCTTTAAGTTCTTCCATTCCCCTCCATGAATGGTGCAATTTATCAGAAGAAGACATTGAGCAATGCTAGTTCAGCAACAATTTTGATGTTACTTTTTCCAGAATTCGAATGCTTTAAAAACAATCCCACACATTTAAATCTTTTTTTCAACAATTTTTTAAATATTTCTTTTCCTTTTTTTCATAGTTATTTAAAAAGAAATAAAAGAACCACCTCAGTCCTCCCCATTCCCACTCCCCAGATAGCCAAGAAGGTTGCGGAAAGGTTGCAATTTCACTTTCCATAGGCTGTCCGCGAAAGCATTTCCCCGCAGACTTTTTCGGAACCATTGACGCAAGGTTTACATAGGAAAGTGTTTTATGAACTACCTTACCGACAAGGTTTGAACGACAAGTCCGCGAAAGCATGTCCGCGCAAACCGTTTCGGAAACCATTCCCGCAAAATTGACGTAGGAAAGTTTTTTATGAACCACCTGTCCCATCATGTGTAGCCCCGTCCGGTATAGTGGACAACCTAGTGCGCTTGCCTTCCAACTCTAGGAATGCTGGTTCGATCCCAGGCTCGGAGGAATTTGAAGTTTTGTCCCAATCTACTACGGAATCGTACAAGTAAGTTCAATTAAAAATTAGATTAATCAAATTAATTTAAATTAATAATTAAGATTCCTAATTGATCTAATTAATTGACATTCCAGATAACTCTAAGTTGGACTAAGATAACGTCAAAAGAAGGGGTTGGACCCCTCTGTAGGAGTACGGTTTCGGAGGGGGAAGGGAGTTTCTATTTTGTCCGCCGAAGGAGGGCTCATAACAACATTTTGAAAGGCCTGAACCAAACTTGTAATAGAATCTTGGGGAAATCTTACTGAAAACCTTACAAAAACCTTGTTTCTTGTTGTCTAGAGAACCTTTCCGCTACCTTGCCGAAAGGTTCATCTCTTGTGAAAACCTTTGTGACAACCCTTTACCCTTGCCGGCGACAAGGTTTCCAAACGTTTTAGACAAGTTTTCTTTGCTATCTGGGTCACATCCATTCCAAACTGATCAGGAGCGATTTACGCTCTAGGAACGGGGATGTGACATGGCATAGTATTCTTTGTTTGCTACCGAAAGATATGATAGACTAAAGTTATTTTTATTTGTTTCATTATCCTTCCGATACGAAACAACATAATTTGATTTTGAAGATGACATGTCTAGGGATGATACGATCATCTGTCAAACAACTCTCAAATTATGACTAACTATCTGGTTTCACATCAACATTTCTTTTTATCATCTGGTTTCACATCACTTCCCTTACATATCAGCATAAAATTATATTTGAGAGCAACCACATTGAATGTATCAAAAATTATACACACGACACTTTTCTAAATTCTGAATAAGTTTGGCCCCTGACGGTTTCAAATTCACCAACATTCGTTAGATCAAGGATCTATGCGCTAATCCTCATAAAAGGCATGGAAATAACAAACTTTATATAAACCATTCAAATTTTCCACACTATTTTCATTTTTTCGCTCTTCAGAAGTTTTACTTATTTATAAATTTAACTTTAAGAGAATGTCAGTCGCTTTTTGAGAAAATATACTCAGAACGCCCAGTAGTGGAGAATCAAAAAAATGTTTCGCATAAGAGCGTAAAAAACGAATTAAAATCCTATTAACATATGCATTCAGTTCTACAGAAAAGAAAAAAACGCAGGCGGGGGGATTGCATCGTGTAATTCTTGCCATGTTTCCTGGCTAACCTTATATCAAAGGCTAAATGGCTTGACTATGCTGAAAGAGACAACCAATATCCTTATTCTATTAAAAAGAAAATAACGCAAGGTAGGCACTTTTTCTGAACGAAAATAATCAATAAAAGAAATTGAAAACATGTTTTTGTTATTGTACTAAAAAAGTAGAAAATTAAAGGAAATTGAGACGACAAAGCAAAAATCACGAAACTAGGAGTCGATGGTGTAATATTCCATGTAAATTGGAATTTTAATCACATTCATAATATGGGCGAGTTTTCTGTTTTGTTTTTTTCGGGTACTGCAGAACTTCAGCTTTAACGACCGACTTCGGGTGCAATGCTTCGTCTATGGGAATCTTCAAAATTTCAACACTCTGTTTGAAGATGTTAATGTTTAAAGCAGAGTTTTTTAAAGTTATTTCTTAAGAATACTTTGAAAATATTAAATTTGTTTATAATGTTCCTATTTATGTTGCTCTCACTGTTCACTTAAAATAAGAGCCTCTTTTTGTGGAAAGGCTGACATAATTGTTCGTTATCGCTCTTTTTGGCGACTTCTAAAACTTGTTTGGCTGTTAAATTTTTAACCAAACAATTTAGACAATCACTGGCGGTTAAATTTTTAACCAAACAATTTAGACAATCACTGGCGGTTAAATTTTTAACCAAAGGATATGGCTAATTGCAATAATTTCATTTGGAATTTAACCGTTTTAAATAAAAAGAATTAAACGAACTCAATGAACTCGGAAATCAACGCTTTGTGTGCTAATGAAAGAGCTGGATCGGACTTGGCGCTTGATATAGTATCCAACTGGCGATTGCTTTAATCGGAGGGTTACCGGAAAACGATCTGTGATTCCAAAATGAAGAAAACAGAAAACTCGCCAATATTTCAATTTTTATTGAATGCTTAAAAAATCCCATCTTATGCTATTCATTAAGTCTTAGTTTCCTTATTGTATTGTTTTCAGTACCTTACGGCTTTTACATTAACCTCCAGAAATCTGATTAAGACTGGTTCTACTAGATATTTGTTGGCTGCAAGCGTTGTCGAACATTACCAATTTATTCATATTCAGCCACCGCTGATTGGCGGTGTCGTTACGCTCGCTGGTATTTAACTCTCTTCCTCAGCGAAACGAGGATTCAGTTCAATTTGTAATGTTAGATTGTTAGTCTGTGGGTAAGCATAGGTGATAAATCTTTTCTTCACCGTTTTAATATATATTTGTTTATTGCCCATGGGTTCAAATTTTTTCCACACCTACAATATTACCATATTAAATACTTACTACTTTTTAGTTTTGAATATATTTTAAAATTCATTATTATAATTATAATTATAATTGCAATGAAATCTTATAATCTATCCTATTAAAATTCGAAGGTAAACAAACGTATGTATGTATGTATGTATGTCCTTCTATCTTCTCACGAACCGCCGAACGGAGAAGCGCGCGGAAGGTACCAAAAGATGGGGAATAATCCAGGGAAGCCATTTCGGCCATTTAAATATCGAAATTTTAATTAGTGAAAAAGATATTAATTAAAAACTAATTGACAACAATGCTTTACATTGTTTCGGATACTTTATAACAATACTTTTCATTGTTGCAGCGCAATTCAAAATACATTTTATTGTTGAAGTCGTTTACTTTAAAGAACATTGTTACAACAACAATAAAAAAGTGACGCTGACAGAAATAAAAAAAAATGTATTGTTGAAAGTGTATAAATTCTTTTTTTTATCCCGTGATATAACGTCCAACAAAATCATTTTAACGAAATGAAAAGGGGTGTTTTGTTTCTGTAAAGTTATGTGCCGAAAGATGTAGATTAGTTATGTTAGTGATTTTAATCATTATTCATTGATTTGATCAAGTTTAAATATTTGTAGAAGCTTCTATTTTAAGCTGATATTTGGATGTTACTATTTTTGCTTTGATCAATTCTCGCTTTTTCCGATGCCTAAAAGAAAAAGAGGAATTACAGGGGATGTTGCCAGTAGACGGGAGGCAATTAGAAAACGTGAAAGGAGAGTTGTTGAAACTGAAGAAGAAAGAAGCCGCCGATTGTCAACTATGGCACAACGTGGCCAGGACAGAAGAGTGGAAGAAACAGAAGAACAAAGAAATAGCCGATTGTCAGACATGGCACAACGTGGGCAGGAGAGAAGAGCCGAGGAAACAGAAGAACAAAGAAAATAAAGTTTTGGGGGGAACGTAACATTTACGTTAGCGACAATATATGTAAAAAAATAAATCGGAGGCGGGCATATGAAAATTAGAAATAAAAAGACTAGATTTGTGTGTGAAAGAATATTTACATTTCTTGGAGAAAGTAAGTGACAATATTTGTTGAAAAAAAACGGAGCCGGGCATATGAAAAAATATGGATCCGAAGGCCTCACGTGATCTCACTTCTCTCCGCCCGGGAATATCCCATTATTCAAGATTGCCCGTGCAACGCCGGGTCATGCAGCTAGTCAGTATCTAAATTCACTACCAGATCGCGCCTCTCCCACGGAATCAAATTAAAGTAAAAGTGAGAGACTTATTGATAATTGAATTCTAAAAATATTAAAATATTGTACTGTTTCCGGGAACACACAACTGTACAAAATTTCAAATCTCCAGCACTCAAAGAGTGAAAAATTGTAGATAAAATTACCTGCTATTGCACATATCATGATCCAATACAAATAAAAATAATTAGTATCGGCAGGGTAATTATAGACCTAACAGATTACAGCCGCAAGAGAAGTGAAATTCTGATAAGGGATTCAATCATCAATAAATTAGCACATCTTATATAATGAGATGCAATGTTACTAGTGAATAAACCTATCTTTAGTGAGATAGGATAGAATCCCTCACAGATTAGATTCGCAAGTGGCGCGAAATACTAATGGCTTATGTACCAGCCAGCACGCAGAAGTATAATAAATGTACTGGTACTACATCTGCACTGCCTGTGAGGTAAGTTACCTTAGTGGTATAATTCTAATGATTTATTGAATTAAAAATGAATATTGTTCTCACGCAGATACGCAAGAGGTATGAAAATCTAATGGCTTATGTACCAGACAGTACTCAGAGGTAATAAATGTATTGGAACTATAGCTGTACCGCCTGTGAGGTAAGTTACCTTAGCAGTATAATTCTAACGATTGATTGCATTAAAAGTAAATCTAATCCGCCTATACAACTCCATGCAATGGGACTAGGGTCTAACCTATCTACAATGAGAAGATAATATTTGTAATGAAAAGATAGACACAACAAATTAGACAAGCTAGAAGAATGAAATTCCACCTAATATAAATATAGAATACAAATATAGCATAAGTGCAAGGCAGTGGCATAGCCAGGGAAAATGGCGAGCGGGTCGTAATATGATTTTTTTGCCCCTCCAAGTCATCAGCCGTGGCTTAGCATGTATAAACGGCGCCCGCGTCATGGCATTTATTTGCCCCCTCATCGTATTTGACTTCAAAAAGGGTCATAAACGCATTAATGCTTTGTGAACATGACCAGTGCCGTTAGGACCATAATATGATTTTTCTACTTCTGTCGTCATCAGTGGCCTCGAAAGCGCAAATCACTCCCTGGACATGGTTTATTTTCAAACCTTCTCATCATATTTTGCTTTAAAAATAATATAAACTCAGTAATGTTTTGACTCCAATGCGCCCACTAAATCTAGATCCCGGGGTATCAATACCCCCCCTGCTCCCCGTATCTACGCCACTGCAAGGTAAAACATCTACTGGCACAAAATTTGCACTGTCTGTAAGGAAAAAGTTAAAAGCAGTTTCAATCGAAAAGTCTTATTAATCTACCATACTTAAAATGTTAGTAACATATACTTTCAAAAATAATCAACATAGGGCTAAATAAAAATCCCATTCTGCCATTCGATGCATTCACTTCTGTAACAAAAAGGAAAAAGGAAAAGTGCGTCGTATACCTCTTACGATATTTCCTGGTTAACCTTATATCAAAAGCTGAATGGCCTCACTCTGTTGAAAAATGCAACCAATCTCCATGTTCCGATTCAAAAGAAGAAGAGAAGGCAAAGGCACTTCTTCCATATAAAAATAATAATAATAACATCCGACCTCCCTCGAAACGACTCTTGTCCGATCATTTGGAGGATTTCGAAGTTTAACGGATGAAGTCTCAAGCAGGAAGATCGAAAACCAATCAATGCAAATCGTCCGTGGATTCACTCTGCTAGAATCATTCCCCCATTCCTTTCCTAATGGCTTACGGATACCCATTTCGGGTGGATGTCGTTATTTTTCCTCGCAGTATTTCGGGAAAGAGTGTTTCTGGCACGGCAACATTTTCCAGAAAGAGAAATGTTGAATCGGGAAGCGATGTAATTGAAAAATTCGAAGGACATTCAGGTTTTGTGGGTCGTTATTTCCAGGTCGACCTTTCAGAAAGTTCCAACTTATGTGTGGTGGAATGTATAAATAATAACCTATGCAAAAGACTGTTAGAACTATCATAGGAAAACGCTGGGATGTTTTTTGCCCGTGTTATTCCTGTGTGAGTGAGTGAAAAATTTTGAGATTGAAAGGATTTCTTTTGTAACTTTCATCTTCGGTTATTCAGGGATTTTGAAGTGCAATTTGTGATCTGTTAAAGAAAATAATCCCATTAATCATTGTTTTCTTTACCCGATCATTAATTTAAGGTGCAGTTTTATGGGTATTTAATTCATTTATTCTGAAGATTCCAAAATCAATGAAATTATTTGATTTCTTATCTATAATAAGCAATAAATGCTTTGACGGAAACTTCTGTGCACTTCGATATGTGCCTCATAGATTGTCCATCTCTCCGTATAATATAGAAGGAAAATGTAATAACCGTAAATGTGTAATACATGACAAAAGAGTCTCAGGCCCGTTTTATACCTGCTTGAAAAAGTGTGAAAATAGTTTTTGTCCATTAATTGTTGCATGTGTAAATATTTTTAAGATTGGTACGATTTCTCACTCGATTTTTATTTTAATTTATTCCATGATTTTATTCCAAGGCAAATCATACATGATTTATTCCAAGACAAATCAGACGAAATTCATTCTTAAATCTCGCCTCAGTGGTTTTATGTGATTTCATATACACTTTTCATATAATTTATATTGCATTTTTTTATATATCAGAAATAGTACTATTTTCACCATTTATCACATTATAGAACAGAGTTTATTTAAACATTTTTGTACAAACAATATTTTCGAGTGATATATTTGTGAATAGGGTCAGGCGGGGAAATTGGGAACAAAGAGTAATTGGAAAGGGTGACTACAGAGCGAACTGATGAGGCCCTGGCGAACTGAAAACCATGTAATTTTGTTAAGACACTCTAGAGGAAGAAGAAAAACACTTTCCTATATTTTTCAATGATCATTTTTCGTTCCATACGCCGGTTATATGCATGTTGAGTTGCTAATTAATATATTTCTTATATCTGTAAGATATACTGATTACGAGGAAACTTCAATTTTCGTTTTTGGATTTCATTTTGAGGAACAGGTTAGTATTCTTAATTAACCCGTACAATTTTTAATACGGGGTATTTGGAAACAGGCTTCTAATGTAATAAAAGCGCATACTTTTTTATATATTTGGAATACTTTGATATTATCGATAGAAGCAGTTTCAAATATAGAATCGGGATTCTGTTCTGTCCCGTCAGTAAATCTCACTGTTTAATGTCAAATTAACATCTGACATTTTAAAACTATTTACCATTTGATCTACATAAATATTACTTTTTACGTATGAAAGCTCTTTGTTAATAATGATGTGGAGCCGTTTTACTTCAAGTATGGAAATAAACAAGAAACTGATGATGAGAAGGAAGAAAACGTGATACTGATGGAGGAATCTGAAGATGAGGATTTTGTCTCTTTTCAACAAGAAATGGAAGCTGCGGGGAAGTAATTTATCTGGAATCACCCATGGTTAATATTTTTAACAAACCTGTTTGTTTTGATCGACAACGTTGGAGGTGCCAGAATGAAGGTACATTATTCATACGTCAGCAGAATTCAAAAAGTTGACGGCGGTGAATATGATATGACAGGTTTGAGAACCACAAATTTGGCTAAAGCAAAATTCTTTTCGGTGGTGAATGACCAGTTTGCCATTTCCAAGATTCAGATAAAAGCTACACTACCAGATCGTATCTTTAAAATAGATCGTGGGATAGAATTTGTTGGTTTTCAGGTAGAGTAAATGTCAAAGAAAAATTAGTAGAATAGTGAATAGAACGTTCGATTTCAAATGGAAAATCTGCTCCCTACTATCAATTTGTACTATTTGTTTCTTCTAATTTGTAAGTGTGATTCTGAAGTCTCGCCTAATTCTTTCTAGTGAGATAATATTCAGTTATTTCAGTTTCTGTAAAGATTCATTTCCCAACTTTTACCGACAACATTTGAGTAAGAATGATTATAAATTACACCAACTTGAAGTTAGTAAATAGTTACAATATTCTATGAAATAGAAGATATTTTTGCTGAAAAGCATCCAAAAAGCAATATTTTGTGATAACTGGGAAAAGGCAGTTAAATGTATTTTAAAGCAATATACAGTAATTTCTAATCATTTGAAATATATTCTCTTCAAATCAATTCAATGCTTTCAATACGTGTTCCCAAATACCCTGAAGTCTGTGGGGGTAATTGGGAACACTTCTGGGTAAAATAAGAACGCTCCTAAAAGTGGAGTTGATTAATTTATAAATTAGTTTCGAAAGAAGGCGTTGTTTAATGAACGCTACAGAATATATTTATGCATTCACAAAAAAAAACGTCTCTTCTCCATCGCATACTATCCTTTTAAAGAGCAAAAAATGACAGAGTCTAAAATTCGTTCCCAATTATTTCAACTGACCCAACTGAGATTTATATAAAGTCAAAAGACACAATAGAGATGAAAACATGTGAAATTAAGAATTAAAATATTTTAAGAATCGTACTATATATGATAATTAGAAAAGAATTTGGAGAAATTGATCAGTTTAAAGGCATAATTAATGATCCTTACAACTTTAACAATTCCGTTTATTTAACATCCTTAAAGTATTTCTAGAATTGCAATTATCTAGAATTCCAGCAAATTAAAGCGAATAATTCTACTTCGCGCCTTCGCTGTTTAATGGACTGCCAGATAGAAAATTCAGAAATTTCATTCACTATTATTCCAAAACTTTTTCGAATAGTTTGTGGAATGCAAATAACCGTTAAAACAATTTGTATTTATAGAAAATTATTTCATTATTTTCATATATAAGTATTCCCCCATATATAATTGTTAAGGAATGAATTTTTGGAATTTAAAATGGAAATTTTCAATTTATTTCATTAATATCCTCAATTAGAAGCTTTTAAATGTTCTGCCCTAAAATATTTCTGTCCTGTTATATTTTGCAGTGAACCCTGAAAATAAATATCTATTAGTAGTCACTTCAAAGTAGTTTAATCGTTTCATTATTGTTCACTGACTGGTTTCAATTCTGCAAGGTTTGGGTAGGAGCAAGGAACAAACGTAATTATTTTTCTAATAATTTTAGATTTAGTAAATATTGTAAAATAGTCGTTCAGCCAACTCTCGCAGGTAGGAAGGTGTGATAATTACCTTTCCAGATATTTTACAGATACGTTCCAGATGTGCAGATGGATACTGGTGGTCAAATGACAGGATGTGGTTAGTGACGCACTGTGAAAGTGAGCGTGGGAATTCTGGGATTGTTGCAGATTTGTTCCCAACCAGGACTGTGGCTGGTCCTCTAGACTTTTGAGATGGATGATGGCAAAGATTTTGTACCCCTGCAATCTCTAAATATAGTGAACCTATTTATTAAAACTGTAAATTTTTCCCTGTATGTATATTGTTATTAAGTATTTATTCTAAATTCAATTAAGTACTCGTGTGGTTAAAACTTAACTCCAGTGCGTTACAATCTAAAAAACCAGATATTTGGCAATTAATTCCAACAACTGATGCTTTTCTAATCTCATCAATGTTATACATTTACTTTCACCTTTAATTACTTAGAGAAATGTGTAATTAAAGATTCAGAGACGCATTAGGAACGCCTTAAACCACCGAATCCCAGTAATAACAGTTATTTTCGGATTAAAAGACAATTTATTTACAACTTAATGACCTTAGGGCTTGTTTATTAAGCAGGTACGCTTCATTCTGACCAGCCCAGCAGTAAGCCTTCCTAGCAAACATGCAGTCCAATCCTCTTTTGAAATTATCCTCATGTGCCACGAGATTTAATTCCTCGTAATCGTCAAAATTTAATTTTCCTCTGGAATGACTGGACTTCGAGCGACGCTGCTAGAAAACGCTGAATTCCCATTTCGCAGTCCCTGGTACTTACAATCCATTATGGTCACAGCATTGCTCGTAAATGGAGAGTTTGAATGCCTAGATGGATATGACTGGGCTTGTAATGAGAGTAGATGGGATTCGGGTACTTAAACGATATAGAGGGAGATCCGCTTGAATTACACGATGTTAACATGGTGTAGATGATCATTTGAAGACAAAGCCGAAGGAAAAAAAATAGGGCGATAATGATTAAATAAGAGGTTTGAAGTTGAGGATATAAGTTTTATTGGGATTTCTAGTTTGATCGATCGAATTTTAATTTCTTTGCGGTGAATACTGATATCAGACAAAACTTGTAGTTTAAATTTAGGTATTCAACTAAATGTTTGGAGGTATTATTTGTAACATAATTTAATGTACACTTTTCGAGGGCCGACAGAACTTACAAAAGGAGGACTGTACTCTCTCAACGAGGACGGTTGGTCACCTTATTATAACATAAAAAAAATTACAGTTATCCCATATCAAAAGAGAAGGTTGACTGCTATGCGGTGTAAAAGTCAAATGCGAGAAAGTAAAAGTATATTTAAGAACAGCATTTGACGGATGCAAATAAATGCATTTTTAAAAATATATATAATATTTTTAATGTAAATGTTTTATATAAGACAATATAATGCATAAAATCCTCTTATTATCTCATACGTACTTATCCTCTCATCGTTTAATTTAAAAGATATTGCATGTTGCACCAAGTGATTTTACGATACGGATTATACCAAACGAGTTTTAAAAATCCATCTAAATCTAACCCTTTTTAATAAGAAACGTACAAAATTTAATTAAACAATATTGAAAATTATTCAAATATTGAAAATTATTTTAAGTATCTTCGCTTACATTCATAAAGAGTGGCAACACTTGAAACAAAATAATTTTTTTTTACATATACATCGAAGCATAGTTTTTAATTAATAAAAATATTTAATTTATTGTCACGAAATCCTCACTAAAACCTTCCTTACGCTTTATCGTGTATGATAGAAAAATCTGTAGGAAATCTATCCAGTGATTTGGATTTCTATTTCTTACAGAATATTTATGAATTTCCACTTTTATTTATATAGGTTACTAGCTGTTATGCTCGGCGTTGCTCGGGATTATAGGTTACTAGCTTTATTAGACTAGGTACTTATAGGTAGACTTTATTATTAGATTATAGGTTACTTTTATGTCCAATATCTTTAATGAAAAAACTATTTTTGTATAGAAAATTATAATACAAAAATACCTTTATCGTCTGAAACGTTTTTACTTCAACTTTCGTTCATAAACAGTGAAATATAAGATGGATTTTGACGAATGTTTTGGATCAATTAATTAAACAGTTAAATTTTCATTAATAAAAAGCGTCAAAATAAACCAGTCAATAGTTGTTCTTGTTATAAATTATGAATCGTCTGCTTTTAAACTTTTCTTTAGTATTTTCCAGAATTTTGTTTATATGTTCTAGCAACAGCTCTTCATGCGTATACTTGTTCTTTAACAATAAAAAATACATTGCTAAAAATTGTGAATTTTATACACAATTGAATTTTTTTTAATTTTTGAAAAGAGAGCAAAAATTTTGAACGCAAATGAAATTTTTGTCACTGAAAAGCTATTTTTTAAACTTTAATATAGTATAAAAATAGTTATTGTGACATAACACTTTCGAAATATATCACAAAAACCGCTAAATCTTGAATAATTTTTAATTAAAAAAATTTAATTAAATTCTGGGCCTTTTAAAGCTGACAGTGATCTTTCACTTCTTTTAAAAATATTTACAGAAATGAAAGGAAATTTGTTCAAAGTCTTACCGTTGCCTAGCAACGAAGTATCATTAAATTTGCTTTATTTAAGAATCGTCTGCTGTAATAATTTGTTTATTTAGTTTTGAAAAACTAATAAAAGTTGAAGGAAACATTTAACAGATATAAAATTGTTATAATTGAAAAGGTAAAATTTTGAACTTTAAGATGGTATGAAAATATTTTTGGGGGGATAATTTGCTCCGAAGTTAATACGGAGAAACGGTTTCGATTAATTTCTAATTAATTGACTGTTTAATTAACTTTAGGACTTCGAAAAGTGACAATAATCTTCCTCTTGCCTTAAATAATAAGTGTGCAAAGTTTGGTTGAAATTGATGCAGTAGTTTAGGAGGAGATGTGGAACACACCCACATACACACATACATACCTACATACACACATACATACCCACATACACACATACAAACCCACAATGACTTATATTTATATTAAGATTTCAAATTTCTACTCCACCGTCGATTTTACTTTTGAAGTAGATATTGTTTTCCTAATGAATAACTTATCATTTAATCATATTTTTATCACGTAAGAATATCTCCCTACAAATAAGCATAAGTTTATTAAAAATTAATGAACTACACTTTCTAATGATGAAAATTAATTTGATGCATAAAATGTATTGTATTGACTTTTTCTTAAAAGAGCGTATTTTCATGAAAGAATTTCGCGTAAACATGTTTTGAAAACGCGAGTTTGAAAATAATTGATTTTTGCAACTCCATAACCACCTGCGTATCAAAACAATTAACGATATTTATTTTGTATAAAACTGATCGAGAGAGACAACAAAAAATAAACGCAAACTCATAGCTAAATTTAAAAGAGCCAGATTTATATGAGAATGAAATAATGATAAAAAAAAACGAAACTAACGCATAAAACACCTTAAATATTCTGAAAAGAATAAATAAATAAAAAATTCAAAAACTTAGTTCACTAAACTGCCGCATAAAAATTTTAAACGGAGCTTAAATATGACGACGAGTCATTTCCGAAGTCAGAAATATGGCAAAGACTGTCATTTTAAAGTAACGTGAAAAGTACGAGGCATTAAAAAACCCATTTCGGAAAACACAACATAAGAATTTGCACTTTTAACAGACTCGACATTACTGAGTTTCTATTTCACATTTTTTAAACGATGGCAACGTACAAATGGATAAAGAACAAGTAGAAGTACTTCTGCTTTATGATGCTATCAAACCGAGAGAAACATTTTGGTCCATTTCATTTAGTTTGACCATTTGTATGAATTTTTTATACCTTCATGTTTTCTTTTTTTCTAATTTAGAGACGGATTAGGAATTTGATGTTAGGAATTATTACGCTATATGTTCGTATACGTTGATTTAATGAAGTTTGCAGCTGGAATTGTGGAATTAGGTTTTGTGCTTAGTAGAATTTAATGATAAATTTTAATAATCATAAGGCATCTTTTAATATCTAATGTAAATAGCTTTGTTATTAGTAATTTATAAAATATGCTCCTTCAGCTTTAAATAATTCGAATATTCAGATTATTACTTCTGCAATTC
>BGPR01018633.1:18767-30548 GCA_013235015.1 Araneus ventricosus | reverse complement strand
AAAAAAACCCGAAGCAATGAACTGAATTTGGAAAGAATACCTTTTTAAGGACATATTAGTAAAATATATATTAAAAAGTTCAAAATTTTTTTAAACTTTATTTTAGTTTTCAAAATGGGAGCAAAAAATTTAAAATATGTTTGTAATTATAAAAATGATTATTTGGCGCAGCAATACAACACGGAAACAACCACGATTTAATGAATTTTTAATTCAACTTCGCAAATTCTAAGGGTCTGTAAATTATTATTAAAAAAAATTTCGTTGCAGTGTGGAATTTGCTGTTTCAAAACCTTCTTTTACGTGGATCACTCAATATAAATAAGTCCCCATCAACGCTTAAATGAGAGCGGATAGAAATTTCTGAATCACAAAAAAACGTTTGATTCGTCAATAATAATTGGTTAAGGCAATGCATTCAGGAGATTTTATACATTTTTCAAAGCCAAAAACAATCGTACAGGAAGGAAAATCGCAAAAAAAACTGTCGGTGTGCCAGCCTATATAACGTCAAAACACGTTTTATTTCCATTCACGCAAGAGAATACTGTGTACAGTATTTCTAGCATAAAAGTGAAGGCATGGGAATGGAATACAAGTCCAATTCATAAAATCGTATTTATAAAAAACATGATAATACGATGCACCACTTAGGCGTTCACACAGACAGGCGATACGATTCACACTGGTAACACATCGCTGTATACTACAACTCGTAAGCATGCCACAACAGAAATGAACTACAAGTGAACTAAAAAAGGTGTTGGAGAGGAAAAAGTTTAAATACAAGCGAGCGAAACGACAGCAACAATCAGCAATGCTGAATTTGCATAAACATGCTATCGTTCGCCAACGCTTGCATCCAACAACAACAAAAAAAACACCGTAAAATCCATCCGATTTTTTTTCAGTGGAGTACAGTAGAACCGCGGGAATCTGAACCCAGGAATCCAAAATTTCGGATAATTAGAACATCTTTTTATAATTTTCTTTAAAAGCTTTACTGAAAAATGAAGGAAAAATTCTAATTATACCAACTACGAATCAGAAACAAAGCTAATGTTTATTCCTAACTTAAAAGAAGCGATCAAATTGGTCTTTAAGAATGATTACACACCTTAATGAGTAGAAACAAACTCAAATATCTTGTTTTTACCCTCAACTAGTTTCCCACTGTACCATGCGAATCGCCGCGTGCTCTTTCTGTACGCCTTCAGAGAGCACCCAGAGTTAATAACTCTACTGCATTTGGTATATCAAGAGTAATTTACGGAATTTCTCGGAATCCGAACAAAGATCAGCCCCAATTATTTCAGATCCGCTGGGTTCTACTGTATTCTTTTGTGAATATATTTTCAAGATCATGGGATGAATGTCTTTTAAAAGCATATCTTGTATGCACTGGCGACAAAAAACTAGTTCCAGTTCGTTTAAGAAAATCTGATTTTTTAAAAATTTTAAATTTATCCAATCAAAGATCACCTACGGATATACTATATTCAATTTCATTGACGAAATTTTTTACAAAATCAAATGAAATGTTCAGAAGAATACTTTTAGAACGATTAGTTAATTAAAAATAGTATTTCGTTTAAACTTTAAAGAAAAATAAATAAAATAGAAATTATAAGTTGATTAGCGAGGTGATGTTTTCTCGAAACACTGGAAAAGAAATAACATTTGAAAATGCACTTCTGAAAATACTAAATTTTTAAAAATACTTTGCATAATTTCGGAGAGGAGTGTGCCAGCTCAGGTATCGTCCTCGTCATCTGACAACGCTTCAAAAGTACGAAGTCCGTCCCAAAATAGCCCCCGTGTTGCTGTGAAAACGGGACGTTAATATAACTAAACTAATCGAAAACCCCTATCACAATACAAGCTATTTCGACATTTAATTCCTTCAAAACAGGAAAATGTATCGTTTCTATTTCTGAAATTTCAGATTAAGTGAAATAGATACATTTCATATCTTATATGATGAAACTAAAAAGTGATATCAAACGTCTCTTGAGCGTTTCTGTTCTTATTACTGATGTTTTTCTTGTCATAAGGGTCATGTCCATCCAACTGGCACAGCAACTGTAATGGTTGCAGGAACAAGGACATGAGGCGGAATTCTGTCATAAAGGGTGCACAAAGTTGACTTTATTTGCTTTAAGGCTATATTTGCTCCAGCAAAATCTATAAGTTTGAGGAGTATCTAATAATAAATTTATGTTTTGTTATACAACAAGGCTCAATCAAAATGCGCAGAATATTAGAAAATAGTTTTTGTGGGTATGCACATTACTAGAAAAGAATTTATATAATCATTTTCGAAACAAAAAATACAAAAAGTACAGAAATGAAAATGAATGAAACGGAAATAAATAATTCAAAGATGATATTTGAAATATTTAGTTACTAAGGAATTCAAGTATCATTCACATATATAATCGATATTTCTGTCACAAAAATGAAATCTTTTTCCATCTACATCTAGAGAGCTATCTGATCTAATATCTAAATAGTTAATGAAAACACTAAAATTCTGTGCAAATAAATTTCATATATCAACTCAAAATTAAATTCTATTCAAAAATTCTATTCAAACAATGTTTTCTATAATCTATAAAAATAGGTTAAATATTTAAACAAGTACTTCTGTTTGTAAAGATTCAGTTCCTTTTCCTCGCTAGTGACATTGTACGTTTAGAGATAAGTGAAGAACCATTTGAAACTATTTTATACATATGATGATAGTTACTACTATTTCAGATACATAAAAAAAATTTTCAGAAGCAATCACCCAGCGTAAAATTGATTCTGTCTCTAAAGACCTTTGCAGTCGATTATTGCTGGAAAATAATTCATTAGTTTTACTTTATGTATTTCACATAATTTTTTTCCCTACGAGAAAATATTTTATTCTACACTTGTATTTTTAAAACATCATCGATGGAAGTTATTAATTATATTATCATTACAACGATTAATATTTTCGTATTAAAATATTGATTTTATATTTTATTAAAGCAATGAAAAAATTCTATTCTGAATAATTTTTCTTCGTGAGACTCATAGTGATCTGATATAGCTTTTAATACATGCAAAATCATGATACATACATACTCATATATACAAGATGTCCCATATGTTCATTAGATATTTCAAAGGTCAATAATCGTTTGAAATCTATTACCTGGTACTGCCGCCAAAGTTCCGTCATCGTCAAGGGATGCCAAACTACCAGCGCCAAGAAGGGCGGTGACTTTCTAATGTCAACAACTCATTTAACTTCATAGATTGGACTACCGTGCCGGTGACAAACTCCATCGTACCTCCCTAGACAATACAGCAGTATTGGAAATTAAAATGTAAATGTTTTGCGAATTAATTAATTAATTTTTCATGTCAGATTCAGGAAGACATTTTCGATTACCCAAGTATTTTGACACAATTTAATTGCGTGTGTGGTTCTTACATTTTCTTCCCTCCTTTCCTAAACACATAGGATATTCTTTTCTACAGTAAAGTCGTTCGTCTGAGCCAAAGCAGACATGAGACTGCATGTTTAAGTTGCGTATCGTCGCTAGCAAACAACACTACCTCTCTCAATGTTTTTTTTTGGAAATTTCAAAGAGGAAAAAAATATTCAATTTTTCGCAGCCAATAAGGAATATTTTTGAACTTATTTAACATCCTATATAAACATGAGACTGCATATTCCTACCAGATGTGAAAAAAATAAAGAAACATCCTTTGTTGGTTGCGAAAAATTGTGTTTTCTTCCTCCTATAAGTTTCAAGAACTTAAGATAGGTGTTGTTGCTTGTTAAGCGACGATATAGTCATCTCCACTGAATCATCTCTTGCCTTAAAAAATGTACCGGCTGTGTTTTTTCAATCAAAACAGATAGTTGTTCCTTTTCAAAATAAAGCTCCACCGGTTTTCAAGGAGAATAAAATTAATTTCAAGAAAGCTAATTTATTTACGGACTATACTGTATGATTACCTTTGAATAAATGTTATAGCTTTAAGTACCTCACCAAAGTTATAATTCCCTCAGAGAATAAGAAATTGTTTCTCCTGCTAACAATAAATCGGCATGAATTGAGTCTATCTCTGTTTCATACAAGTATGATGCTTAACAGTAAATGCTCGCTATATATTAACTTATTAGACATTACTTTACATTTTATTTAAAAGATAACACAAATCCTGCCATTCTAGGTATGTTATAATTGCAAATTACAATGATTTGAGATACGACAATATGATTTTTTCTTCTTATAATGAACAATTTATAACCTAATAATATGTACTGTGTAATTACACTAAAAACCTCTCTCCGAATTCATTTCATTATAAGATGTATGAATCTTGTATAGCAACATTATTATTCATAGCTCTTTAGTAAATAATTACTCTTGCCTCAAAAGTAGTAGGCAATTTAAAAATCACGACTGAGTTAATCGATGCAGTTAGGCATGTTATTCCTATTTATATTAAATAATGATACCGCGTTGTGTATAAATAACAATTGTTTATTTTGCAAAAATATGTTAATTTATTTTCATGTGTTTTATACCCATAGGTATTAAAAATATCTCACTATTTTGTAAAGAAAGTTAAAAAAAGAAAAAATCACGCGCCTTTCATGGGTTAAAAGGAGAGTCATAATGAAAATTTCTAACAAAAACTGCTTAATCTCACCATTTAAAGTGAAATCTTGCATATTCTTTCTTATATATTCTTTCAGGAGTCGTTTAGTTTTCATCAAAGGCGTGAATTGAAAAAAGTCTGCAAGACTTTCAAAAGAAGTTTCAGGCCTGATTTTTCCGGTTTGTTGATTCTGGTGACGTTTCCGAATTCAAAGTATTTCTGGAAAGCAAAGAGGAAACTCAAGTGCCACTTTCAGCGAATAAATTTGACGTCTTTTTTGCTCAGTAAGCTTCAGGTTTCTTGAAGTCGTTAAAACAACAGACTCGGCTCCTTGCGCTCTGAATTTTTATAGACATTTGAAAGAAGACAATGAAGAAAATTGGAAGTTAAATACAGTACTTCATTCTTCATGCTTCATTTTCTTATGCTCATTATTTCTACTTTATACAGTCTAATGAATATATGAACTGGAATGCTACCTATAATATGATGTTCTTTCGAATGACTTTTATTGACGCATTTTTTAAAATTCATTTATTACGCTTTACGAAAATAACTATAAATTTAAAATAATTTGGTGAAAAAAACCTTCACTTAGTCCGCCAGCCTCAGCCACTCTACCGATTTCGACAATTATTTTTCCATTTGAAAGGTTGTGACATCTAAATATATCATCAAGGGTCGCTTGCCCCCTTCCACGAGGTTTTGAACGAAATCGAAAAAACACTTCTCCTCTGTAGATTATCTATGGGTAAACCTTGTAGAAATCCTCCAGCCCCGATGACCTGACGGATTTCTACAATTTCTCTATCATTTGAAAGATTATGACGTCTAAATATACTATCAAGGGTCGCCTGCCCCACCACCACATTTTTGATCAAATTAAAAAACACTTCTCCACCATATATATATATATATATATATATATATATATATATATATATATATATATATATATATATATATATATATATATATATATATATGTTTTTTTATATGTTTAAGCCATCTCTATATGTTTTTCGATTTTGTTAAAAAAAAAGATAGGTGGTGGAGAAGGCGACCATTGATGACATATTTAGACGTCATATCCTTTCAAATAAAAAAAAATTGCCGAAATCAGTCGGGTGGCTGGGACTGGGGAATTTCTGCAAAGTTTACCCATTGACAATGTACAGAGAAGAAATGTGTTTTTTAGATTTCGTTCGAAAATGGAGGTAGGTGTGGAGGAGGCAGGCGACCCTTGGAGACGTATCTAGACGTCATAAATTTTTATATGAAATAAAAATTATCGAAATTCGTAGAGTGGTTGTAGCTGGAGTTGTGTCTGAAGGTTTTACCATATTATTTTAAATTTATAGATCCCAACAATTTCATCACAATGGCGTGTCAAAAATATTGTAAAATACCTATTGTAGGTGATGGAAACTGTTTATTTAGGGCGATTTCATTCTATATTTATGGATCTGAAGACTTCCGTGCCGAAATTCGTGAGAAAGTTGTACAAATCGTTACAACTAGATGAGGTTTATTGAAAGATTTTACAATTTTAAGGGAATCTGTTGTCTACAAAGAATATGAAATCTACTATGGTTTTATGGTCTATTCCACTGATCTTCATGCAGTATTTGAAACTGAAAAAGAAGTGGCTGAGAGCCAGTCGGCAAGGACAGTGCTGAGCAAAGTGGGTGCTGGCCGCGAACCCGCCCAGAGGGCGGCGAGAGCGGCTATTGGTTAGTAAAATAAATTAATCCATAATTAATTACATGTATTTTTAAAACAATTTTAAAAAACGTAACACAAAATGTAACACAATGATATGACACAAAAATTAAAAAACAAATCTTCCAGAGACCTTCAAAATTTTTTTTTACATTTTCAACTAATGAGTTTGAAATTTTGCTGGAATCGTAGGAGCACTATATAAGATAACACACAAAATTTCAAAGCAATATATATATTTTTGTTTTTGAGTTATGGGTAAAAATATAATTTTTAATAACAATTTATCACCCTTACGATAAATGTTCCATGCTCTCCCAAAATTACTCTAAATCACTTTAACTCTTTTTTTAGTAGTTACTCTAAACCTTTTAAAACAAAAATTGGGATGAATTTTTATATTTTAGAAAGGAACTTTAAAATGACCCAAAAAATAACTCGTAAACATTGATTTTGGAAAAAAAATGTGCCCAATATTTGATATCGAAGAAAATATTTAGAGTTAATTAACAATATAACTTCGATATGAATGCCAAAAGATCTTTTCTATATACGGTTATATACTTATTTAAAATTTCATGAAATCTGAACAAAAATTGAAGCGCATGGAGCATTTCGAAATCTGGAAAATCTTCATTTTTCTTGTTTTGCGAAAAGGGCATTTTTAATAAATAATTGCCTATACATTTGAATTTAATCAATAAAATGCTTCAAATATAATTTTGATTTAGTACTTAAACTTTTTCATGTATTTAAAGCATAACATACACATTTCTGCATACTTACCCAAATGATATACAATTTTGAATATGGTAAAAATTTGAAAACGTATCTCGTTCATTTTAACAATTTTTGCTGTAAGCCATAAAAATGCTTCTGAAATATAATATAAAAAATTTAACTTATACACATTAATTTCAAATTTAAATATAATCAATCATATTATCTACACAAAATAAAAATAATCATAGAATAATGAAAAACAGGAAAAGTCTTTATTTTGAATTTACAGTAAAGTTATTTTCATATGTGTAAAGAAAATTCAACTCGGAGAAAAAATAATACTAAAAATTAAAATACATTATATTTACAGAATAATTAAATTATCTTTCTATATTTCTTGTTTAAAAATATCTATAAAAATAGAATATATACACGCTCAATGCTATAAGGTGTTAGATATTGAAATTTAAAATGCCCCTGGCTCATAAGTCAGTCCTTCTGATGTCAGACACAGAGCATCAGATGCAAGTTTTTTTTTAATTTTTTACTTTTTCTATTATTTTTGAAATCTTCAGAGTCCCGTTCACGTTTCTGTTTCTCTCTGCGATGATCCTTTCTAATTGCAATCAAAAGGCATGATATGTTTTCATCATCGTCACAGTAGTTCAATAGACGCAAAGACGGCACACAGTCAAAGTTAAATTCGCTTACAACAGAAGTAACTGCAAGTTTCTGTCGTGACTTGGAAACAAACACCTCTTTTGGGCATTTATTCCAAATGACACTATGTAAACTTTCGTTTTGGTTTTGGGTTTTCGCTGAAGTGAATCAGTTCAAAATTTCTGTTAATGCCAGTCTTTGATAAACTGGCATGATCTTTTTCACTAACACATTTGGCAAAGGTGTTTTCATTGTAGAATGGCTTTTTGATTTTTCATTTTTAGCTAATGGCCTTTGGTAAAAGCACCATGAATTTTTTCCAACGGGGCATTTGCTGTGGTGCGGATTTTTATCGGTTGGCATACAATGATGCAATTTCGCAAATATGGAGGATTTTATTTTGTCAACATCCGATGCATTCTCAGTTATTGCTTTTCGATAAACAATTTTGCAGTTTCATTATAGTTTCGTCTTTCAAACTGCCACGCTTTTTACCCCAGAGTGACACTTTTCTTCTTCCAATCTTGGACAACATTCCTCAAACCAGTTCCGACTATTTTTACAACATGGTTCATACACTCTTCTTTCATGATGGTAAAATTTTTTCCATGAACTTTAATTTCATTTAGGTATTGATGGGTTTTGCCATCCCCATCAGAAAGTAAAGTCATGCACCTCATTTTTGCCTCTTTCATGGATCGTTTCTGGAGTATCACAGCAGCATTCATATCTATGCTGTTTGATGATCCATTAAAATTTTTCTGACAATCAATTTTACGGAAATCATGCCAAATGCGAAAGTCTGGAATATTTTTTTATCAAGCATGCCTTCACTATTGACACAATCTTGACAATACTTACTAAGGACTTCGAAATAAATTACAAGTCCTGTAAGAATATCAATGATGATACCTACACCATGCAAAGAAGTATGGCCTCGTTTCCGCCAGGTACCATCATATGAAACACACACACATCAATTATTTCCTCATTCTCGAGAGAGGAATCGCAGTCGATGTATTTTCCACGTACAACATCTCGAGACAAATCCAGAACTTGTTTTTTGAAATATTTATTTTTAATGACTAAGTCTGACAAAAAATTTGAAAATATCCTAGTGTCCATAGCAGGAATACCTAATATCATAGAAAAAGTTTCTAAAGCCGCTTGACCTTTCTCAATAGATAAGAATGCCTTATCAAATTTATTGTTCACATCGAATTTCCTCAATGATACTTCCCTTTCACTACTAAATGCTGAATTATAATGATGTTGACAAGTTTCATAGATTATGGTAATATTGGGGGGGAATATAAACCTTATGAAACCTTAACATGTACATTTAAAGTTTTTGATTCGCATTTGTTGAACGATACTTCTTTTAGCAGAGATGACCACATTCTGGTCCATTATAGTGTCTGCAAGGGATAGAACAGTTTGTGATTCATCAAATTGGAACTCTCCCGGTGGCACCACGAGCACGTGGATGAGAAATAGATGGATAAGTAAGAGAGACCAAAATTCTCCTGGGGGTACAATAATGTTGTGGGTTTGAGTTTCCTCAGATTTGATGACGAGGTGCACTTCATTGGGAACGGTTGGTCCGTGGTCGATGATGGTTCTTAGAACTGACTCTCAAGCTCAATACTCCATTCCATTCCATTTGTCCCAACAACTGGTTTGTGTTCCACTCATTCCAGTCGAAAAATTAAGACGAGTCATTCACGGATGTTCCAAAGATTGTTTTGTGACAACTTGTTTGAGAAGGTTCAATGTCCCAGACTTACTTCCACCCACCCTCCTCTTCGCCCACACGGAGGATTTCCGCGTTTACTTTCAACATGGCTTACACTCTTCGCGGGGTTCCAATCAAGGCAGCGGTTTTGCTCTCCCGCTACCCATGCATTGAGTTGTCAAAAGGTCATCCGGCTATTCCAATTTGATTTCAAACCGTTCGGAAATCCAACACTTCCAATTCTCTACGCCAAATTTTATAGGGTTTCCACATTGACGAAAGTTTTTCCTTCCCGTGTTCCAAAAATCGCGGAGTGGAACAGCGGCGAATGTCCCGCTTTAGAACCTTAGTTCCCGACTGCTGACGTGATGCCGGTTATTCAACAACTCAGCATACCTAGGCAGGACGGGGGTAGTTCCTTAGTGATTTGCTCTTCCTCAAACTCTAGAAAATACATTTAAATTTAAAACCACCGGAGTGGCCTCCCCGAAACTTTCTAGCATACGATTAACACGGGGGGGGGGGGAGGAACCGCACACCAGAAACGTGTGGTGTTCCCTAAGGTGGGGAAAACGCCCCAGCGTTCGCGTCTTTCTTTTGCTTCATAGAATGGGGGGAAAAACGAATATGCAGTTTCAACGCCTTTTTTTTAACTGATTTAAACGAAAATTAGAGACAAATATACATTTAGGGTTTCAAGACTACAAACGGAATTTCATTTATCAAAGTCATTTCTTTTAGAAGTTATCGTCTTCAGAAATATGCGATTATACAGACCGACAGACAGTCAAACCTTTGACGGATGTGGGTCAAAATTTAATACGGACCTAAATTCCTGATGATAAAACTGGTAACAAATTTTATCTATCTAACTATTCACGTTTTTGAGTTATAGTGTTCACATGAACGCGGACAGATAAACAGACGGACTTCCCGTCGACGGATTGTTTCCCAAATTTGATAGAAACCTGCCTTATGTGTCAAGATCACAAGAGAACTAAATTTCATCCCTATGTTCTAACAGCTTTCGAGTTATCGTGTTCACGGATAGACATAATTCCAAAATTGTGCTTTTCGGACTCAAGGAGGTCTAAAACGTGGAGATTCGTCAAAATCTCGAGTTCGAACTTTTTGACGATTAAAATACTTTCTCTTCTTATGCGAGAAAGTAAAAATGTACAAACTTGACCATTATGAATGAGATTGCAGATATATTTATAAACCCGAAACAATTTTCATCCGGTCTTTACCTTCTTTCGGACCATGAACCGGTGTAATTAATCACGTCAAAATTCCTTCCAAACACATAAAAAATTAAACGGTACGTTAATTAGACTTCAAGTATCGAATTAGCTTGAAATCGATGAAGAAAAAAATGTTTAATCTTAAAACATTTAATCCCTTCTTTTTCATGAAAAAAAAATTGTCACTTTCACGCGTGTTAACGTCAAAGGGAAGATAGTTAAGTATCTAAACAAGTAATAAGAAAAAATAATTAATTAGGCTTTGAAAGAGATTATTTTCTTTCGATCAATGTTAAAATTGGAAAAAATGAAAACAGATAGATCAAGTATCGCAAATTGTATGAAGTGTTTTCCAGGAAAATTACGCAACATTTTATATTTCTAAATTAAGCTGCAAAATTTTAAAAAATAAGGCAGAAATTTATTGTGATGTAGGATTAAAATTTATTTGCATAAATGAAGAAAATTGTTTTATAATTAGTCGCGATAAATAATCTTGTGCATAAAATGTTGGAAAAAAGAAGAGTTTAATTTTCTCCACCGCTTTCTTGTAAGTTGGTTTTATAATAGATATATTTTATTCTTTAAATTTTCTGAATATTCATTCAATGCAAACAGCAATGAAATTTTCTATGTATTTAAGAAATATTCTCATTAGAGAGTCTTGCGTTTGAAATTTAATTTAAGTATTTTTTCAATTTGAGATGGTATAATTCAAAATTCTGAGAAAATTACTTCATAAGAATGATATAAACTTCGACAACAGAAATTTGATATTTTAAATGGAAAATTTATGAAGCATGATTTCCAAGAAAAACACATAATAAAGTATAAAAAAATGCAATTTTTACTGATAAAAGACAAAAAGAACAGTATTTAATATGTTGCCTTGTTCGAAAAGTCTCGGTCGACTTTCGAAATAAATTGAAAATATTTTTTTTGTACGATCAATTAAGTTTATTCAGTAATTTATCTACCATTCTATTTGATGATGATTTGCCATCTTTTGGGAAGTTTCATTCTCAAACTCTCATAAGACGTCCATGCCTA